>JBCEWC010001294.1:0-42449 GCA_038996855.1 Solanum aculeatissimum
ATTCATCCGGGTTCTACCAAAATGCATCATGATTTGAAAGGTTTGTATTGGTGGCATGGTATGAAAAGAGATGTGGCCAAATTTGTGTCGGAATTTCCTAATTGCCAACAAGCGAAAGTTAAGCATCAAAGGCCCGGTGGATTGACTCAAGACATTGAAATTCCTACTTGGAAGTGGGAGGATGTAAATATGGATTTTATTGTTGGGTTGCCCGCACTAGAAGGAAATTTGATTCTATTTGGGTTGTGGTTGATAGGATGAAAAAGACGGCTCATTTTCTATCGGTCAAGACTACCTATAGTGTCGAGGAGTATGCTAAGGTGTATATTCGGGAATTGGTAAGGTTACATAGTGTGCCAAGGTCTATAGTTTCGGATCGTGGTACCCAATTTACTTCTCATTTTTGGAGATCTTTCCAAAGAGGGCTTGGTACTAATGTTAAGTTAAGCACCACATTCCATCCTCAAACCGATGGACAAGCCGAAAGAACAATTCAAACATTGGAGGATATGTTGAGGGCTTGTGTGTTGGAATTTAAAGGAATTTGGGATGATCATTTACCTCTTATTGAGTTTGCCTATAATAATAGTTTTCATGCTAGCATTGACATGGCTCCTTTTGAGGCCTTGTATGGTAGGAAATGTAGGTCTTCGGTCGGTTGGTTTGAGATTGGTGAAGCGGCCTTGATAGGTCTGAATTTGGTTGTTGAGGCTATTGAGAAGGTGCAGTTGATTAGGGAAAGGTTGAAGATGGCCCAAAGTCATCAAAAGTCGTATGCAAATGTGAGGAGAAGAGATCTTGAGTTTCATGTTGGTGATTGGGTTTATGTGAAGGTGTCACCTATAAAGGGTGTAATGCGGTTTGGAAAGAAGGGCAAGTTAAGCCCAAGGTACGTTGGACCTTATGAAATTGTGGAGAGGATTGGTAGTGTGACATACAAGTTGGACTTGCCTTTAGACATGAGATCCATTCACCCGATTTTCCATGTGTCTATGTTGAGGAAATTGGTTAGTGATCCCAAGGATATCACACCTTTGAAGGGAGTGACCATTGAGGAGAGCCTGATCTATGAGGAAGTACAGGTTAAAGTCTTAGATAGGTAAGTGAAGTGGCTTCGCAACAAGGAGGTGGCTTCGGTTAAGGTACTTTGAAGGAATCAATATGTGGAGAGTGAAATATGGGAAGCCGAGTTGTACATGAAGGAACGATATCCTCACCTCTTCCAATCTACTCCAGCCTAAGGTACTAGGTTCTATTCACTAAGTTATCCTAATTCTTTGTTTCTTGAGTTTCATGATATTACATGCATTCATGAGCACGAAAATGGTTTAAATGATGTTTTTACATGAGTTTTGAATAATTTATGAACTTTGCATGGTCTCCTACTATTTTGGTTTAGCATGTCCCTTATTTACGATTGTTGTCCTCAAGCCCTAGCTCTAGCACATTCGGGGACGAATGTTCCCAAGGGGGAGATACTGTAACAACCCAAAAATTTTAGAAATCTACTTATTATTGGCATTATATGATGTACTACAAGTCATGGTTGAGTTTTGGTATCCATGGGTTGATCTTAAGTGGACGAATGCAAATTGGGCTAGTTGGTGGCCTAGAGGGACAGTTACGGCAGTGTAGTTCAAACAGCCATAATTTTTGATGTGGGATGAACCATGTAAGGTTATACATATCCAATTGAATCTACTTTAGTTAGCTTTGCAACACAACTGGTTTCACTAAATTTGGAGTTCGAATGAGGGAGATATGGCCCAAACAGCGTGACTGTCTGAAATTCGGAAGCCATTGGAGATAGGCTCAGAAAAATGACCAAGGACAGGGCCACAAGCGGTGAAACTTTTCACGGCTCGTCTAGGGTGTTGTGGGAAGTCACAGCGATCTAGGGGTGGCATGCAACCACCTCTAAGCCAAGTATAAGTCAACAAGACCATGGACGGCCCGTTTGGCCTTAGTCGGCTCGTCCACTGTCCCGTTACGTTGGACAGTGGCTGGGAAAAGCCTTGGGAAGGTTTGAGGGGCTATGTATGGTGAGACGGAACCCTCACACGGACCTTCATACCTTGAACGGACCGTCAAGTGCTTCGTGAAGTGTAACAGAAAGTCCTCCGAAAGTTCGCGTTAGAAAAATTGGCTAAGGAAGGTTTGAAGGGAGGGGTAGACGGGCCGTTCACCAGTAAACGGCACTATAGCTGCCATTTGACACTGATTAGTTTTGGAAAGTTACGTTTTATTAATTGTATTTTTGTGATTTAACATTTCCGTAAGCCCCTTTTTGGTACCCTAACGTCTCCTAAACCCCTAAATCATTCCCCAAACCCTTATTAATCCATTCAAACTCTCCTATACACTCTCTTAAGATCCTAAGACTCTCTTGGCCTCCCATTGAAGCTAGCTTGTAGAAATTGGGGAAGAAGACCTTGATTAGGTTTGATCTTGTAGATTGTTATTGAATTAAGGTATGTGGGACTTGATTCAAGGATCCCCTTTTATCCTTGAAGATCCCAAGAACCCTAACCCTTTTTAATTATATTTCAAGTTTTCAATTAGTTTTGGGTTCTTTTAATATTGTTATAGATTAGTGTTGGGACTTGAGTGCTGTAGTTATTAGGTGATTTAAACATGATTTTACACTTGATTTCATGGGTGATTTATGAAACCCTAATTGTTCAACTTGCATGTTCAATTTCATGATTTAAATATGCATGGGGAACTTGCATGATGGTTTATTCATGGAGTTCTACATGTCTTATGATCAATTGTATTTCAAATTGTTAAATCAAGTTTGAATTCCATTGCCCATGATCTTGAACTTCAATCATGGCATATGCATGGTTATGGTTATGATGAAATATTTTGTTATGATATTATAAGTTTTGTAAAGGCTTGTGATCACATAGTCTCTCTGTTAATGCTCTATGAGCACTCTGTTTTGATAATTTACAAGGCTTGATATGATAAGCTATTAGATGGGATACTCTTATTGCATTAACAAGATAAGATCATGATAAGTTTTACAAGGTTTTGATAAGTTTTGACTCTAGCATGAACAAGTTTTGAACTATGGTTTTGTTTTGACTAAGTATGCATGTTTTGAAAGAAAGTGTAAGTCTCCGGATTTAAATATTGCATGTACCTATACATATGCTCGTGGGATGAACTTAGCACCGAGGGATTGGAGTCAGGGTGGACTTTCTCCACAGGGTCCATACTCCTTTCCGTCAAACCATGTGCCACCATGGGCTAATTCCCTATATCAGGGAACTCTGTTTTGTTGCACCCTTTCAAAGGTGCTTAGGGTACAACTTGGCAAGTAGTACTGGGTTTGGATAGTGGCTCGTCCAAATCTTTTTGTCTTTGTCAGATGAGGTACATCCCCGCTATATATATACTATCATAGGATTGCATCTCATGCATCATGGCATAGCATATTGTTATATAACTCTTTGGCTACGTGCACTCCTTTCGTATTACTTGTCCCCTTGATGTGTTACTTGGTCGAACTATACTTGTCATATGCATTGCATGCTCACATACTTAGTTCTTAATTGTGCTAACCCATATTCTTTTCTATATGTTCTAACCATGTAGGGTACGAGGGTGAGTATTACATTCTTCCGACGACGTTTGATATCTTGTTGAAGACTTGCTAGTGGTGAGCCCTATTGTTCAAGGAAAATAGCCACCATCTATCTACCTTATTTTCATGTATTTATTTTCTTGACTTGAGGGTGAGCCTCAAAGCTTGTCGAGGCCCCGCTCTTCTATGTAGAGGCATGTTTTCGACAAATCATTACTCTTGAACGTTTTGGATTGTATGTTGGATTCTTGCTTATATATATATGTATGATGTTATTTAGCATGTCTCCTGATTATGTTCCCATGTTATGATAATGGCATGAATGTTATCTATGATGTATGACTATGCGCTATTTGCAAGCATGCCTATCCCTTTCCCGTATTGTCCCCATAGCTTGAATCCCAAATCCCTACATCCCTATAGCTTATGCGCTACATGCTTTAGCTTCCGCATTTCTGAACCAATGATGAGCGAAATGATGCTAGGATGACTTGATCAAGGGTCTTCGGGTCCTCTTTCGCCATGTCACATCTAGGCCCCCTATCCGGATCGTGACAATGTGAGTATGAATAAATAGTCATAAATATAGTAAAGCATGGGACATGTGATGCAAAACTACAATAATGAGATCCTAAGGTAAAAACATTAAATAGACATAAGTAGTATCATGTATATAGATAAATTCATAATTAAAAACCTTGAAAGTAACTTAGCATTTGTGGATATAGAGCTTAACTGACAATAAGATCTTATGAGCTATAACACGGAGTCCAATGTAATCCTTACATTGAGAAAGGGGAGGTTACTTTCCAAGGTAGATTTCATCATGGTACTTTCATTCATTGAGCTGTTTGTTGATGCACTTGCTAAGCGTATAAGAAAATCTATGGTGGCTCATACTTTTAAATAAAAGATTGCTACTAGGATTCCCTTGAGTTGATAACCTTAACATACACAAGACCGAACCCCATCTCAAGCTTTCTCGGTGTTAAGTCAAACTCCAATGAAATAAAGAAATTCATAAATCGATGATTCATAACATAATCATGAGCATGAAGTCATCAAATAATCATAATAGGAGTAGCTCATAAAACCTTTGATTCAATATGTGAGATTGCACAATTAAAATCGATGATTAGGTGAGTAAAGTCTTTTCACCTTCTTACTTTAGTACTTAAGGGACTTTCATATATATATATATATATATATATAGCTAGAGTAATTCATAAATATTATTGAAGCACTTATTCATACATGATCATGATTTATTGAAAACTAGGGTAAAAATATGGGTTTAATATCAAACTGTATTAAAATAAGCAATTTAATAAAATTATATCAAATCATGATGATTTATAACAATTGTAATCACAATTGAAAAGACCTACATTAGAAATCTTGAACCCTACATAGGAAATTTGCGGCAATCAACTTGTCAATCATTAAAATATTCTTATTGAAATAGATTCATACTTAATTAGGTAAATAGACATAGAAGAAAATTGTAATTTATATAAATCATCATCAACTCACAAAACCCATGAAATTCCATAATCCAAATCAATGGGAGATTGAAGAAATTACATGGGCTCCATGGGTGAATGCAGACCTATGAATGAAATCCACATACCTTGGTAAAATTGTTAGAAGAAAATATGAAATTGAGAAGAAAAGTTTGAAACCCTAACTTGTGATCTCCAATAGAACTTTGATGGTGCTGAATATTGAGAGAATTTAAGTTAATCGATGGTTATGGTGAGAATGAGTGATTTTATAAGGTTTGGAGACTATTATGGGTAGTTAGAAGATTTAAACGACGTAGTTTAGGACATAGATGGATAAAAAATGACAAAAAAGTTCCACATTAAAAATTGTTGCTCAAGGACCACTCATTGATTTTATGAGTCATATAACTGTTTACGACACGTGGAAAACTTTGATTGAAATTAGACCAAAATTCAGGGTCTCAAAAAACAATGTACGAAACATTTTTTATGACCCATCGATTCATTTGCGGCTCGTAGAAGGGTCTCATCTTGTCACTTTTGTAAAAGTCCTAAATAATTAAAACTGAACCTCAAACCACAACCTATGTTTATAGCCCGTAGTTTCTTTGACGGATCATAGATACCTCTTTTATATGGGCTCTACACTCAGTGCACTTTTACACTCTCACTGTCTTATCCATAAGACCAATGTATGACCTGTGTTCCTATGTATAGGCTTGTCCCGTTGAGTTGCAAACCAATTCCAGCAAACCTTTAAATTTCCTAAAATCTGGATACTTATCTACGAGCCTAGTCTATGACTCGTATTAAGCCCTTGTATATTGGACCCAACTTTCAAGAAATTCACTAATTGTAATTGGGAACTATGAGAGCCCATTTACGACTTGTAAATATATCCATGAGTCATAGATGGTGCTTGTACAAAATGACCTTAGATTAATTTTTCAGTATTCTTTCCCCTAATTCTACTTTCTAACTTATGAGGGTACTATAATATTTCCTCCTTGAGAACATTCATCCTCGAGTGAGATAAACGCTAGCTTAAATAGTGTAAAGAGACAACTAACAACCTAGCATGAATGCATGAATGCATTAATGCAACGTTTAGATCAATTTTATGAAATTTTCAAATATATTCACAAAATATCACTTAAAATCAGTTTCATGAGTGTGTATGCATGTAATATGACTACGAAAAGATGAAACTTAGGAATTTTAAGGAATATCTCAACCTTTTCTCTTGTTGGATAAATATTTCAATTGGAACCTCCTTATAAGTCAAATTCTCTTCCACACCACATCCTCTAATGGAACAATGACATTTAGATCACCTACAAATTTCCTCAACATTGATACTCGAAACACCAGATGAAAAATTGCCAACTATAAAGCCAAATCTAGTTCATAGGCCACCTAGCCAACTTTCTTTAGGATTATATAAGGTCCCACATACCTAGTGCTTAACTTCCCTTTTTTTTCAAAAATGCATTACACCCTTCATGCGTGAAAACTTCAAATAAATTCATTAATCCACATTAAACTCAAGAGTCCTTCTTCCAATATTTGAATATGACTTTTGGCGGCTTTGGGAAGCTTTTAACTTTTCTATTACTATTATCACCTTCTCCATAGCATCAAATACCATGTTGGGATCAATCAAGAATATTTTACCTACTCCAAATCACCCTACTGTAGATCTAATCTTCTTCCAAACAAAGTTTCAAATGAGGTCATCTCAATGCATGAGTGGTAATTATTTTACAAGAAAATTCAATAAGTGGTAGGTGATCAACCCAATTACATTTGAGCTCCAATACACAAGCTTTCAACATGTCTTATAGAGTTTGGATTGTTTTTATGGCTTGTCTATCTGTTTGAGGATGGAAGAGGATCCTTAACTTCACGTTGGTACCAAAACTTCTTTGAAACAACTTAAGAAAAATGTAAATGGAATACTATGATCCAATATGATGGACAATGACGCACCATGCAACCTCACTAACTCTCAAATGTTGATACGCCCAAACTCACACCTCAATTGAGATGCAAAGCGGTCGTTGACCAAATATAGAACCCAACTAGAGTTGGGTTCGATCCCACAGGGAATGCGTGAATACACAGCCAAAAGCACTTTGTTTTAAATGCAATTCTTATTTCCAGAGTAATAATGCAAAATGAAAATGGGGATTGTTTGTAACTAGATTCAAATTAAATAACTACTGTATTCTACGAATCATTATCTATTAGGACTATTGGTTTCAATCAATGGTTAACTAGACTAGGTTCATGGTTCTTATGACACCGATTCTAATACACAGACATTAAGGCTTTCGTGGCAATGACTTAATATACAGAGTAAGCAATTCTTAGTTAACATCTAATTCACCTTCCAGTCCTTCTTAGGTGCAAATCATCCCTTACCTTCCGGTCTCAGGACGTTTTACTTGTGGCACTTACTTTTCACTCCAGTATACTCTAACCTCTCGGTCTCAAGTACTTAGACTAGGTTAAAAATCCTAAATTCTTCCCCATGACTCTTTTCCTAATCACTATTTTCCTCTCGGGCAAGTAATGAATACATGTTTACCCAAACGCGTCGACTCATTTAGGTTTTAATTCAATCAAAGATATCGTGTGGTGTATGTTGTGGTCACTACCAATGTTACCCCTAAATTTGTCTATTTCCTTCGGTGATCATAGTCCCCATAACCCTAGTTATGGGTTTAGCCTAGCATATTTGTCAACCAAGAGTTGAAACAAGATGAAGAAGACATGATTTTCACTTACAATTAGGAAAATCAATGGAATCACAAATTATAATCGTAATTCAATGAACCAATTGTAGCAAAAAGGTGAAAAAGTAATAAACTCAAGTCCAAAGCTCTTCTGTCAATACCTAGAAGTCTTGATCATCTAAAAATGACCTAATAGAATTGTATTTATATGATTAAAAACAAATCCTAGACAAAATAAGAAAATCGGATTTTGGCACGCAAAAACGGCAACTAAACGGACCGTCTGACATTTAACGGTCCGTTGCATCTTCCGTCTGGGCACACTTAGACTCCTGGGCTTCAGTCGTCTAGAGTTCAGCTCACTGTGATGTTTAACGGGCAGAAGTAACGGGCCGTGTAACGTCACAGGAGCCGTCAATTGGTCCGTCCGGATTGCCTTCAATTATTTCTCACTGGTGCATCTCGGCCAAGGTTCAGTGATGTTTAACGAGCCAGTAGACGGTCTGTCAAACTGCCAACGGTCCGTTCTCTCTTCCGTACCACCTCACTTGGCCTCAAATCTTCTCACTTCCCATGGCCAAGGTTCTGTTGCATTTGACGAACTGGTTCACGGCCCGTGTTACGGTTTCACGGTCCGTTTGTCCTTCTGTGTACCTGGACTTGTGTCATTTTTCCTCAACCTTCCTCAGTTGCTCTCTATCACCTTTCACAGTCCAGTACACGGCCCGTCAACATGCAAACGGGTCGTTTATCCTCTCGTGAAAATAGACTCTGCCCATTTTTGCTTCCTTTCTGCACTAGCCCTCTCTGTTACGTTTAACGGTCAGTCCCACGACCCGTTAAATGTTAAACGGTCCGTGAGCCTACCCGTTTAGGGCACAGTTTGCTCTATATTGCTCTTTCTCGTGCCTAGCCTGAATTTTCTGCAAAATAAACTACACAAATATTAAACGCAACAATTTTCTTCAAAATTTGCAAAGATTTTACCTAGAAAAGTGTCAAATGACGAGTGTTTTCGCGACTCATAAAATGTACAATGTGACATAATCTCGACACAAAGAAAGTCTTAATCAGTATAAAATTGGTTGATTTCATCATTCTATTCAATATCACTCAAATTGAGTCATATTACTTTTGGGTACGAGGCAAACCTGCCACAATGTCCATATTCACATCATTCCACTTCCAAATAGCAATATCAATGTCTTGGGATAATCCACAGAACCTTTAATGTTCAACCTTCACTTATTGACAAGTTGGATATTCTATATGAAATTAGCTATGTCTCTCTTCATACCATTCCACCAATATACTTTTCTCAAATCTCTATATATTTTTGTAGAACCTGGATGAATGGTTTACTAAGTATCATGGGCTTCTCTCTATATCATCTTAGGAAATCAATATTTGAAATAATAGATGACCTTGGTAATGAAGTGCCCTATCTCCCTTTTATGGTAAAACCTCAATCTTTCTATCAACCATAAATTTCTTCAACCCTAACAAAGTTTAATTCATGTCTTGTTTTGCTTTCACATTCTTTACCAATGAAGATTCAAACCCATTATGCCTAAGAATACCACTCTCATAAGAGTTACATATTCTCACACCTCAAAGGGCCAATCAAGTGCACATCTTTTACCAATTCTTTCTTCCCATCATCTACATGAGCAATGTTATAACCTAATAAGTGCATTGCCAACAATATTAGCTTTGTCGGGATGATATAACACATTCATGTCATATTTTTTTAGTAGTTCAAGACACCTCTGATTCTATGGCTCAAGTTCATCTAGATAAACACATATTGTAAACTTTTGTGGTTGATAAATATACCAACATGTTTCTCATAAAGGTAATGTCGCCAAATCTTTGAAGAAAACACAATGATCGCCAATTAAGATCATGTGTTAGATGGTTTCGTTCTTGCACCTTTAATTGCCTTGAGGCATAGGAATTGACCTTCCTCTATTGCATGAAAACACAATCCAAACCAACACGCGAGGCATCATAATAAATAACAATCCATCCAAACCTTCAGGCCATGTCAAGATAAAAATTGATGTGAGTCAATCCATCAAAGTTTTGAAGATCTTTTTACACTCATCTGACCATTAGAATTTAACCTTCTTTTAGGTCAATTTAGTCAAAAGCGATGCAATAGAAGATAACCCTTCAATAAACACTCTATAATACACGGCTAAGCACATAAACTTCTTATATTTAATGTGGATAATAGTCCAGGCCAATTCTTCACCACATATTATTTCTTGGATCTACCATAATACCATTACCAGCCACAATTTGACAAAGAAATGCAACCTCTCTCAATCAAACTTTCCACTTGCTAAATTTGGCAAATTATAACATCCTAGGCATCAGAAGATGGATAAAGAATTAAAATGGAGTTTTCTAAGATATTTTATCCCAGGGTGCCCACTAAGACACCCTTTATAGAGTATGGTGCGCACCACCTTCTGTGAAGGAGCTTGTGGGAAGGCTTTTTGGTGTGATTTGGGGATGTAATAAAGAGGTGTTCCACCATGGAACCCTCTACAACTCATGGTGCGTAGCATAACTCATGGAGGGTCTCATGGAGTGCACCCTCTACAAAGCTCCCAATTTTCATAGCTAAGGCACACACTACAAATCCTACATCGATTGTGGTGAACACCATGATTTGTGGTGGTGCTTTGTGCACGGGTGTCATACAGTGTTATAATGTGATATCATAATCTCTTTGGGATCATTTCTCTAGTTCCTTACTCCATATTTAAGTGGTTTTAGACCATATTACTTTTGTAACATTACCCTTACCTATCTTAAATCTTCCCATATCATTTCCAACACTCAAACTTAAATTTCATCCTTCAAATAACTCTCAAGTCTACTATCAAGCTAAAGAGAAGAATCCATTGAATAACTCTCAATTTCAAGTCAAAGTCCATCTTCAATCCTTCAATTCTTGTTAAGGTATGTGGGATTCATCCATGAGTACCTTCCACCCATGGAACCCAACCTATTTCCCTACTAATCTATTAATTTAAAGTATACTTAAATTAGGATTTTCATGACTTTGTTTTCAGATGATATTATTGTGGTAAATTATGTTTATACAATTTAATAAGCATGAATCACTCTAAATTTACATGAATTATATGATTTTCATAAGATTTCTCAAGTATGCTATGATGTACATGGAAGTTATGAATGGGTTACTTCCATTATAATTCAAATGATCTTGAATCTAATGATTATGTCTTAATTTACTTCATTCTCATTATTTTGAACTTGATGCACATTAAACCATTATATTCATCCTTACTTAATTACATGATCATGATTATGCATGTAGAAGGTTTTCAAATAAGCATATGATTATGGATAAGGGATTTAGGACTTTGAGGTTGACCTAGGGACCCTATAGAGAGATTCAAGATTCTAAAAGGAAACTTAGGACCATAGTATGCTATTGGATAGGGAATTTAGGGCCTTGAGGTTTACCTTGAGTTCGTAGGGGGGATTAAGGATACTGAGAGGTAGCCGAGGACCCTAGTATGAAATGAGTTACACTTATATATGATGTTATGAATTATGAGATCATGATCAAGCTTATGATAATGATTTAAAAGCATTAATTAGGATGAATTATGATGATTTATGATAAGTGTGCCTTCATGTATATATTATATATTTTGTGGGATATTCACTTAGCACCGAGAGGACCTCAAAATTATGACTCACCCATTAGTGGAGGTATAACTTATTAGAGTAAACCTCATTGTCCCATAAATACATACCACCGTAAGAATGATGACATTATCAATATGGGTTTCTAGAGGATCCACATAGCTTATGATATGTCATGTAGAGTTCTACCTTAGCAAGTAGAGTTCTCTTTTTCCAATGTAGGGGAAATACAAAAATTTTTTATGTTATAGCTTGCATGTTCTTATTGTCGGTTATGGTGACATTCTCACGTATGTTGATGTCCTATGATATCATGCATCATTATATTCATGGCATATAGGTATGATGGTTTTTTTCTACTTTGATATATATATATATATATATATATATATATATGCATACATCCTCTTACTCATGTATCATAGTTATGCAACTATTGAAGCTATCTATTATCATGATATTGTATTCCCACATACTTTGTATATTTAAATATATTAACATATACTTTATGCCTATATTATATGAAAATGTAGGTGCAGATGGTTGTCCTCCTCCTCATCCTTGTGGAAAGATTCAAATTTCTTTTAGAGTCATATTGGGTGAGTCCTCATACTTCAAAGGCAGAACCTACAATCATCTAGCTTATATGTTATGTTTGAGACTATCTTTTATTTTTATTGAGGGTGAGCTAGAGAAATGTCTTAACCCCTTTCCAATTTATGACTTAGAGGCTTATTGGACATGATGTATGAATCTATGGGTTATGTATCCCTTGTTACTCTTATACTTTAGTTTATAATTATATCACGGCTTCCACTAATGAATCTCATATTATTACCTTAAATGCTTATTATATGCTAAGAAGACTATTCATTATGTCATAAATAGGGTCCGGCTTGGGTTATGATAATTTTGAAGTGGCTTAGGGAGTCTAACATGTCGCATCAAATAGAGTATTATTCATGGATGTAAAGCATGCCACATCTATGAATAGTAGGCTATAAGGCATTTTAGGAAATGTTTCATTTATTTCATGGTTCATGTCATGTTATAAACTATGTCCTAGGGATTCTTAACTCTAATGTTGTTTCTTTGCACTTTCTAGAAAATGCCTCCAAGAAGAGTACTCGATCCAAGAGAAGTACATACTAATGATGATCAAGCTTCTCGTGATCCATTAGCGAAACAAGTGACTAATGCTTAATTCCAGACCACTGTTGCTATCTTGGCCTAGTATATGGAAAACTAGGTCAATCAAGGTGGGTTTTCTCCACCTCTTCATGTGTCTAGTCCGACAGCTAGAGTGAGGGAGTTTTATAGACTAAACCCCTAAAGTTCCATGGTTCAAAGGCAAACAAAGATATTATGAGTTCATCAATGATATACATAAAGTAATGGCATCATGAGGGAGAATTTTGAAGAAAACACAGAGTTGGAAACATATCTGCTCAAGTGGGTAGTTCAGATGTGGTTCACTCAGGGGATGTCCAAAAGGGTAGATGATGGTCCGATTAGTTAGGAGGATTTCAATTGCCTTTCTTGAACATTTCTTCCCATTTGATCTTCAAGAGGCTAAGAATATTGAGTTTATAAACTTTAGGCAAGGGAGTATGAGTGTGAGGGAGTATATACTCAAGTTCACCAATCTTTCCAAGTATGTTCCATCCTTAGTTGTGGATCCCTATGCAGGAATGAGTAAGTTCATTTCATGGATATCTAACATGGTTATCAAAGATGACAGACTGCTATACTTGTGGAGGAGATGTTCATCTCTTAGCTCATGACTTATACCGAGCAAATAAAAGGAGAGAAACATAAGGACAAAAGGGTAAGAGAATCTAAAAGGGCCCAGTTCAAAGGTGGATTCCCTAATATTAGATCTGGTGGTTCAAAATGACCACCCTGAACAAGGCCAAAGATTCAAGGGTCAAGGGTCATTTCATACTCCATGTCAATGGTTTGATAGGGATAGGGTTCCATACTCTAGGGTTCAAGATGATAGTGGACAAGATTTTTATATGTGCACTAAGGATAGCTAGCTCCAGGTGGTCATGGGAAAAAAGGGTTTAATAAGGTTGTCCTTAGTGCAATAATAGATTCTATGCCCTTCATGCTAGGCAAGAGATGGGAGAGACTTCCAATGTCGTTACTGGTATATTGAAGGTCTTTAATTTTGATGTGTATGCATTACTTGACCTGGGTGCTAATTTGTCTTTTGTTACCCCTTTCTTTGCCATTATGTTTGATATGAGTCCTAAGATATTGCTTGAGCCTTTCTCAATCTATACCCCCATTGGTGAGTCATTTATAGACAAAAGAGTCTTTCAATATTGTCCTATATGATTATTTCATAAAGTCATTCCATGTGACCTTGTTGAGCTTGATATGATTGATTTTGATGTTAATTTTTTGATTGATTGGTTGCATGCTTCTTATGTCTCTATAAACTATAGGACCCGTAAAGTGAAGTTTCGATTCTCGAATAAACCAATTATTAAATGGGTAGGTAGTCATTCAGTGTTCAAAAATTGATTTTTCTCTTATCTTAAGGCCCACAAGCTGATTTTCAAAGGGCGTTTCTACCATATTGTTAGGGTTAATAATGCCAATTTTGGGTTTCCTACTTTTTAGTCAATTTTGGTTGTGAATGGACTTTCTAATGTCTTTGTCAAGGGTTTACCCTAGATTCCTCCTGAGTGGGAAGTAGACTTTAGCGTATATCTGTGGGAAGTAGACATCAACATAGATCTTATTTTTGATACCCAATCTATTTCTATCACGCCATATTGAATGGTCATGATAGAGTTAAAGGAGTTGAACGATCAGTTAAAAAATTTATTGAAAAAGCATTTCATTAGGCCTAACATTTTAGTGTGGGGTGCTCTTGTGTTGTTTATGAGGAAGAAGGATGGGTCGCTTTGGATGTGTATAGATTATTGTCAATTAAACAAGGTGACAATAAATAATAAGTATTCACTACCAAGGATAGATGATTTATTTGATCAGTTGCAAAGGGCTATTAACATCCTCAAAATTGACATCAGTGCTGGATATCATCAGTTGAAGGTAAGGGAGAGTGATATCTCCAAGATGATATTTTGGAAAAGGTATAGTCACTTTGAGTTTTTGGTTATGTCATTTGGATTGACCAATGCTCAACTGTATTCATGGATCCTATGAATAAGGTTTTTCACCCCTATCTTGATACCTTCGTGGTGGTCTTCATAGATGATATCCTAGTCTATTCTCGTAGTAAAGAAGAACATATGGGTTACTTGAGAGTTGTGCTACAGACCTTGAGGGATAAGCAACTGCTTAAAAAATTCAATAAGTGTGAATTTGAGTTGAAGGAGATGGTATTCCTATTCCATGTAGTGTCCGGTGATGGCATTGAGGTTGATCCAAAGAAGATCGACATTGTAAGGAATTGGCATAGACTGTTGTCTCTTTTATATATTAGGAACTTTTTGGGTTTGGCAGGGAATTACTGAAGGTTTGATGAGGGATTCTCATCCATTAATGCACCCATTAACTAAGCTTACTCAAAAGAAGGTGAAATTCTAATGGTCTAATAAATATGAGAAAAGTTTTCAAACATTAAAGGATCATCTTACTCAACTCCTATTTTGACACTTCCGAAAGATTTGGATTCATTTGTGTTGTATTATAATGTAATGGTTCATGTGTTGGTTTGGGTTGTGTTCTAATGCAAAATCGTAAGGTCATAACATATGTGTTGAGTAAACTTAAGGTGATTGAATGGAACTATCCAACCTATGATCTTGAATTAGAGATTGTAATGTTCACCTGGAAGGTTTTGTGTCATTATCTTTATTGGGTTCATGTTGATGTGTTTACCGACCACAAGAGACTGTAATATGTGTTTAGCCAAAGAGACCTAAATCTGAGGTAAAGGAGATAATTTGAGCTCCTAAAGTATTATGACATGAGTGTGTAATATCAACCAAACAAGGCGAAAGTTATAGCTAATGCTCTTAGTAAACTATCTATGGGTAGTAGGGGTGGCAATTTCAACCCATGTAAAGTGAAAGGAGTCAATTTTAACCTATATTTATTTTAATGGATCATTCATGATTTCTAAATGGGTAAATATGAATTAATCTATTTTAAGAGCTCATATAAATATGATAAAAATAGGTAAAATATGGGTATTCATATACATCCATAGGCCCCCCTACTCATAATAAATAATTTTTAATTGTACTAAAAAATATATGGAGGGGGGTGCGGGTGGGAGTTAGGGGGGAGGTTGGGCGGTAAGGGTGGAAGTGGAGGGAGGATGGTGAAAAAAAATATTTTTTTAATCTTTTTTATTTTTCTTTAAAAAATTTGGGGGTTGGGCGTAAGGGGTGGGGTGGGGATAAGGTGGAATTGGGGGTCGGGGGCTTAAATTGTTTTTCTTCTTTAAATAAATTTTGGGGTGGGTCTGCTGGGGGATAGGGTAGAAATGGAAAGGGGTGAACAAATTTAAAACATTTTTGTTGTTTCTTTTTTAAAAAATAGAGTAGGGGTCCGGTGTGTGTGTTTGTGAGAGGGGGGGGGGGGGGGGGCTCGGGTGGAAGTATGGGGGAGGGGTGGCAAAACATTTTTGGGTGTGGAGGGTGTGGGGGTGGGGGCCCGGTGGCGTAGGGTGGAATTAGGGGTGAAACATTTTGACTTTTGTTTTTGAATTTTTATTTTTATTTTTTAAAAATTTGGGTTGGGGGGAGGGTGGTCCAGTGGGGGTAGGTGGTGGGAGTAAGATGGAAGTGGGGCGTGGGGGTGGTGGTGGTTAGAATATAACTTTCTTTTAAATTTTTTATTTTCTTTAAAAATAATTTTAGGGTGATGGTGAGGTGTCTGGTAGGGAGAATCGCTGAGATAGGGGTTGGAGGTGATTTTTTTGTTTTTGAAATTTATTTTAATTATTTTAAAAAGTTTGGTGGTAGGGAAGGGGTAGGGGATGGGGTGAGGGGTGGGTTGGGCGAAAACGTTTTTCTTGATATTTTCTAATTTGACAATTGAGAGTGGTAGAGGTGGGGCTTGGGGTGGGCGTTGGTGACAGATAGGGTACGAAAGTAGAAAAAAATTAAATTCCTTTTAGTTTGAAAATATATTTTTATAAAAATAGTAATTTAAGAGAGAGGTTGGGCTGATAGAGGTTGAGTATTAACAATTTAGCTTAGGGGGGCATCCATTTACAGAATAGGGCTAAATCATCAGTGGTGGTAGATGTCAAGGCAAAACAAGACCTAGATCCAACACTGGTTGAGTTGACGAAGCTAGTTGCCCTAAAGAAGGTAGATGTCTTCTCCCAAGGAGGAGATGGTGTCCTTTTTTAAAAAGTTAATTATGTGTGCCAAATGTTGATGGTTTAATTGAAGTGATTTTTAGGGAAACACATAATTCTCCGTATTCCATGCATCTTGGATCCACCAAAATATACTGAAGTGTATTGGTGAAATGGCATGAAGAAGGATGTAGCTAGGTTTGTGGCAGAGTGCCCTAATTGACAACAAGTGAAGGTGGAATATCATACGCTCGGTGGAGTGGCTCAGGATATAGATATTTATATTTGGAAGCGCAAAAATGTTAATATGGAATTTTTGATAGGTTTGCCCAATATCAGAAGCAATATTACTCCATTTAGGTGATTATGGATAGGATGACCAAGTCAACTCATTTTGTACCAGTCAATAATATTTTTAGTGTCGAGCATTATGCTAAGTTGTACATTTGGGAGTTGGTGAGGTTGCATGCTGTGCCGTTGTCCATCATATCAGATCATGGTATAAATTTACTTCTCATTTTTAAAAGTAATTTTAGCGAGATCATGGCACCAAGGTTAAATTGAGCACAACTTTTTATCCTCAAGCTGATGAGTAGGCAAAGAGGACTATAAGGTATCGCAAGTTAGAAATTTTGAAAGTGCAAGAAAGTGTGAAATCTAGAAATTTGTAGGTCAATGCACGAGCCTAATTTATGGGTTTTGATTTGAGCCATGGGTCTTGGACGAGGCTCGTGGATTGAGTCAGTGGGGTGAAAAATTGGATGTGTGTGTGGGGAGGACAATCTACGAGGGGTGTTTATGACCTATAAAAGGAACTACATACTATAAAAAGGTATTAGTGGAATAGGGGTCTGAGTTGGTCAAAACTTTAGTTTCTAGATCTAGAATTATGAACAAACAAGGTGACTTATGGTTTATTTTATGAATCTTAAAATGATCTCGTGGTTTGGGATCCTAAGTTGCAAAAATTTTCTATGTATGGAAGGTATCTATGAAGGGGTTTACAACCTATAAAACCTTTTATGATTCATAAAAGGGTGCTCACAGGTGGAGTTTTTGAGGCAGTTTCAAAAGTCCAAAAATGTAACCAAGATGAAACTCCCTATTTACGACTGGTGATCCAATCTACGACCCATAGATAGGGGGTCATGATTTGGTTCTGACAATCTTAATGAAGAATATTTTTGATATTTTTCCATATCCTTAACTCAATTCTATGTCATTGTGAGTCTATTTATTCTCGATATCATCCCTAAAAAACCCCCATACACTCTTATTCACTCCTATTCCTAAACTATCTCAAAATTTTCTAAGACAAAAATCCTATCTAAGTCAAGAAGACGAGCTAGGGTTTCCAAGTCTCACCCTTCAAGTGTCAAGTTCTTTCTTAGGCTTCTTAATCAGGTATGTGGGTTCAACTTGTAGATACCTTCCACCTACAAAGTTCATGAAAGCTCCTTATTTTACTTAGTTTGAAGTTATGAATCTTTATGAGTTTTATAAGAAGTTCTTAAATGTGGATTTTTATGATGCATTTGCAATTATATGAGGTATATTGATACAATGTCATGATATGCTATGATTTTTTATGGTTATCATGATGAGTTTCCTGATGACCCTATCTAGTGTTTTGAATAGATAAAGTGGGTTGTTTAAGAATGGTTTTGAATTGATGAATTTTATTATGATATTGCATAATCCTCTTGATTTTGATGCTTTTAAGATTACTTGCATGAGCCCACTAAGTTCTAAGCTAAGTTCTCATCGAAGTATATTATGAATGATAAGGGACTTCAAGTATATCATGAAAGTAATGAAAAATTATAAAATATTTTGTGATTCCCTTTATGATTTAAGATAGCGAAAGGACAATTCTCATCAAAGATGGACCCTCATGTAAAAAGAAAACTCTCACTTGATTGAATCCCTAAGTTAATGAGCTATTCCTATTATTATGATGATTATGTTTTCAAGCTTATGAATGTATAATTATGATAATATTTTAAAGTATTCTGTGGGACTTGACTTAGCACCGAATGAGGCATTGAGGTGGAATTTAGTATGGGAACCTTAGTAACAACCTCTTATCTCATTAACTATGTGCCACCATATGAGCTCTTGTAGGCTGAGGCTAGGGGATCCACAATGTCAAAGTTCCAATTTAACAAATGCATGCATAAGTTGATGGAGTTTTACCTGGAAAGTAGTCTCCCTATGCCAACGTAGGAAAATATGTTGGATTCCATGTAGTAGCTCATATGGTCTTAAATGCCAGTTATGGTCTCCTCCCACATAGTTATGTGTATGATGTTTTATGATGATTACACTGCTTCAAAAAATGTTTTTAAATGATGCATTGATCATTCATTACATATTGAGCTTTATATTCTTGTTATAATTATGCATATTGTTATTATGATGTTATTATTCTCTTGTTGCATTGCATCCTACATACTTCGTACATTCAAACTACTAACACATATTTTGCCTACATGATATCACTATGTAGGAACTGGTATTCCTTGTCCCAACACGTGGCTAGACTTTGGGCGGTTAAAGATAAGTTGATTTGGTGAGTCCTCTAGTTCGGGGACAACACCTACCTACCTTCTAGCTTGATGTATTAAGACATTATTATCTCTAATTATGTTTTATTTTTTCTATATTATACTTGAGGGTGATCTTTGGACATGTATTATCCCTCGTCAAGTCTTTACGTAGATGGTATGTTCGGACAAATGTTATGATCTATGTTGATTTTATTTTCTTGGATTTATGTTGGATGTCCCTCAGCCTGTTTTTCCCAATCAAATTCAGCTTTATTTATAATTCAATTCATATGAAATTCTTGATGTATGCTAAGAATTTTGGGTGAGTGATGTGCCTCCAAATTATGACACTTTTGATTTTTTAAACTTAGAATTTTGAGTGTTATCTAGAGATTCTTAGTAGATTTGATGTGTTTTTTGTGTTGGGTTTACAAGATTACAAGATTCAGTGTAATTTTGTGAAGACTGCTGATTTTGCAGCTTTTTAGCTATGTACAAGACCACCTACAGTCCGTGGTTTTATCCACAAGCCCTAGGTGGGTGTCCGTTGTTTTGTAAAAAAGATAAAGGGAGTTTTTGAAGATCAATTGACGATTAACATGATGGGTCGTGGATCATTGTACAATTCATAACCTTGCTCGTGCTTTGAGAGTAGAAAAATAGGAGATCCTCTGTACGAAGAAGACCATGACTTGTAGTCCAAACTATGAGCCATGAATGAGGCTTCATGAATTGGCCCTAGATTTCAATGTTGTAGTCTATGATACCTCTACCACAAGCTTTGGACTCATCCATTAACCATACTTTGGCTCGTGGTCGATCCCAAATTTGATTTTCCTTTTTAGTTTAGGATTTAGTTTTCCATGTTTATAAATAGGGTTTCATTTATTTTTTGATGTGTAGACAAGTAGAGAGACATAACATTACACATTATTATCTGTTTAGAGTTTATGCTTTGAATTTTTGGGTAGGCACAAACACTTTGTTCATATATGTGGATTTTTGTGTTGAAATTCAAGTGGTGATTTTGGATATTCATTCTTCAATTCTTCGTTGTAAGTGTTTATTTGTGCATGCATCAATCATGATTTCATCGCATACAATGGATATGAGTAGCTAAATCCACAACTAGGGTTATGGGAACTATAAAAAACTAACAAAGTAAAAACTAAATAATTCGTAATCTTTGGAAGGTGTGCATGTATGTATTATTTATCTCTTAGTTTTGATTAATTTTTAACGGAGGCCTATGTTAGAACTCACCTTATTCTTACTTGCCAGACCAAGGGGTAATGAATGGGAAAAGGAATAAATAATAGGATTTGACGTGATTGCACTCATCTAATTAGCTTGAACGACTTAAGGGATAGCTAAACTGGATCCAGGGTAAGGGTTAGTAATGTGGCACCCATAGACGGACCATGTTGCTTGGTGAAATTCATCAATTTGCTAGCCTAAGGATTTAGGTTAACATAACTCTCCAGTTCTGCATGCTACATACTAGATAAAGTTACAATTATGAGGTCATATTGTGTTAGGGATTCATAGGGAACACAATACCCTAGTTATCTTCTCTCACTTATTTTGTAGTACTTGCATCCTAATTGTCATCAGAATAGGTTTTAGTTATTGTTATTACAATACAAACCCTCCTTTGGAAATAAGTTATTAATTCATCGAAATTGCCTTAATTATTTCAACTATATACCATATTCCTCATGGGATCGATCCTAACCGTTATTAGATTCTATATTTGAACAACGACCACTTATACCTCAATTTGGAGGTGCAATTTACGCGTGATCAAATTTTGGCGCCGTTGTTGGGGAATATAACTTTTAGATTGGTTTAATTGGAGTAATTAGACACTAATCCTTATTTCTATAATTTACTATTTTGTTTTTTTTGTTACTTTTTCAAGATACAGGTATAGTGTATGCCCATCACATGCAGTCGAGGAAATCCCTTGACAGTATACGATCCAGAGCTATAACCAATATCAAGAAGAATGACCCAAGAAAACATGAATAATGTTGCAAACGATGCTATCAGCTAACATGTGCAAGACCCACCACCACCATGAGTGGTGGACAATCAACCACCACCAGTCCAACAAGCGAGAGATACTATGTGGAATCAATCTAGGTTTAATCCAACTGAAGTGGATTTCATTGGATCCATAGTGTTACCTCCACTGCCACTGGATACTAAGTTCATTATATCAAGTGGGTTGTTGCAAATGCTACGACACAAAGGGTTTTTCGGGCTTCCCATTAGAGGATCCACATAACTATCTACATAGTTTTGTGTTTGTCTATGAGAGTATAATACAGAGTCAAAATTTATCCATAGATGGCATTTAGCTTAGTGTTTTTCCATTATTTCTTACCGGTGAAGCAACAATATCGTTATCTGAGCTTCCATATAGTTCTATATCTATATGGGTAGAGATTCAGAAAACCTTTTTGGAGTCGTACTTCCCAAAATTAAAGAAGTTAAAACTCAATGACCGTATCAACAACTTCCAACAAACACTTGGGGAATCCATTAGCGCAACATGGGAAAGGTCCTTGAAGTATTACAGAGTGTTCCAACCCATAAGATCACTGATAATTCCTTGGTGAAAATCTTCTATTGAGCCTTAGATGATAATGGAAAAGCAGTCGTCAATACCATAACCAAAGGTCCATTCTTTGATTTCACTTTTGCTGAGGCAGCTCAAAGACTTGGAAGAGTATCCAATACAAATCATGCATGGGGTATGAGAGACTTAAAGACGACGATGAGCTCTTCTCAGTCAGCACAAATCCAGAGAAAGTAAATCAAGAGAAAGTTAATGCAATGAGTCAGCAACTACTAAGAATTCCTATTTATGATAACTTTTGATGTCGCCCAAACTACACCTCCAATTAGAGAATAAGCAGTTGTTGTCAAAATATATAACCTGATCGAGGTTAGGGTCGATCCCATGGGAAATATGGTTAGACCTGGAGTAATTACAAGTAGTTAGACTTGAATTAACCTACTTATATCCCGAAAGAGAAGGGTTGTAATTGCAGTAAGTAAACCTAAACTAGAAAAAAGTATTGTGAGATCAGTGAGAGAAGTAAATAGGGTATTGTGTTCCCCATGAATTCCTAACTTAGTATCACCAGATAATCATAATATTTTCTAGTGTGTATCATACAGAATGGTAAGTTAGGTTTACCAAACCCTTTGATCCAGGAGAGAGGTAAATTTCACTACGTGATTTGATCCACTACAGCAGTGTGACATTACTAACCCTTACCTTTTATTCTAGTACAACTACCCCTTGATCCAATTTGGTTGATTTGATGAGAGGGATCACATTGAATCCTTTTAATTACCCCTTTTTCCCATTCCTTACCACCTTGATCCAGTCGATAAGAATTAGGAAAATTTCTAACGTTGGCCACCGTTAAAAAGCATTCACAATGAAGGGCATAATTAATACATGAATACTCACTTTCCAAGAATTATGGATTATCCAGTTTTACCTTGTTAGTTCTTCATAGTTCTCACAACCTTTGTTTTGGATTTAGCTGTGTATAATCCTTGTAGATGAGAAAATCATGTTAATGAATAGCATAATTAAACACTTAATGATGAACTTAAGAACAAGTAATCCAAATTCTCCACAAGAAATCACAATGTAATAATCTCAATGTAAAATCACAAAAGACGAAGTGTCTAAGTGTTTCCCGACTATTTTTCTCTCTCTAGTACATCCTCTCTTCTAGAAAAACCTCAAAACCTATTTATAATAGGTAAAATACAAATCCAAAACAAAATAGGAAAATTAGATTCAACAACTTCTATGGACTGGGTTATGGGCCGTATAAGGAACCATGGCCCGTACCCAGGATTCATACTCTGCATCTTTAAAAATAGACTTCAATACTACAAGACCTTCTTACGGGTCGTCTTTTGACTTACGACCTATGGAGGATTTTGTGTAATAGCTTTTTTAAAACTCTTCTAACTTTGATCCTCCAAGTACGAACTTAATCCACGACTCATGAATAATTATATGGATCATCTGATGACTCATGGATGCAACTTCTAAAACTTGTCCCTTCACTGGATCTGACTCACGAAACTAACCTATAACTCATGGAATGAACCATGACCCATAGTGTAACGACCCAAAAATTTTCAAACTTCATAATGGTTGGTCAAGGTTAGTGTTGAACTGGTCATGGTTAAATTTTGGTAGTCGTGGGATGCATTTGAGTGGCCAGATTCAAAAAGATTATTTTAGTGGAGTTGTACGGCCGGTTGGGCAGTGGACTTTGAAATGTCATATCTTTTGGTACAGGATGAACTCTTGGCATATTATATATAAAATTGAATCTATTTGAGTTATCTTCATAGCGCAACTTGTTTCACTCAATTCTGAGCTCAGATGTGAAAGTTATGGCCTTTGTAGTGAGATTGTACGTACTTGGAGGTATGCTAGAAAGGGGTTCCGGATTGGGGTCCAAGTGTGGGACCACAGACCGTTTGGTGGTCTACGGTCCATGGTGGCCTCCGCGGGTTGTTCCAGTGTGCTCCTAGGAATTGGGGGCCAAGTGAAGGACCAAGTATGACCCCACAGACTACTTCATGGTCCGTGTGATCCTTCACGGTCTATGAAGGATCCCGTGGGTTGGTCCAGAGAGTTGATCAAGGTTTGGGGTTGGACTCCAGACCAAGTGATGCTCCACGGACCAGTACATGGTTCATGTGCAGCTATACGGTCCTTGAGGCCCCTCGTGAGTTGGTCCAGAAATACCTCCAAGAGTTCAAGCCAAAGCCGAGGCCAAGTGTGGTCCCACGGGCAGGACCACGGTCCGTGAGCCTCTGGACGACCGTTGGGTGGGTTCTGTGAGACCCTGTGTTCAGTGATCCCCTCAATTTCATTAATGGTTAATTCATAATTTAATTAAATCCTATGTCCCTTTTAGCCTTTCTAAGGTTTTCTAACACCCCTAAATCAAATCCTAATCCCCTTTCATCCATTCTAACACTTTTCAACCCTCACCAAAATTCTCTCAATCCTCTTGACCTCTATTGATGAAAGCTTGAAGAAATTGGGAAAAATTAACTTTCTTGCAAATTCATTCAATTCCCTTGTCTAATCTCTAGGTATGTGGGATTGATTCATGTATTTCCTTTCATCCATGAAGACCCAAGAAACCTTTTCTTTAAATTATGCATTTTAGCTTTCTTTAATTATGGGTTTTTTAAATTTTGATGTATTTCATTGCATTGAGTTGTGGGTTGTAGAAATTAGATGATTTAATAATGATTTATGTTTGAATGTTATGAAATGCATGGAAATTATTGAAATATCAATGTGCATGTCCCTTTAATGGTTTAATATGCATGGGTAATTTTCATTATGTTTTGAATTGAGATTTTATTCATGAATTATGTTGAATTATCTATTGAATTGTGGTTTAAAGTTTGAATCCTCCATATCCATGCACTTGATTCCTCATTTATGGCATATGCAATGAAGAATAGTTATGATGAAACTCTTGTTAAGGGCATGGCCCTTTTTTTATGATATGAGATGTTAAGGCTTGTGATCACATAGTCTCTTGTTATGGCTCTTTGAGCAATATGGGTGTTTACACTAATATGATATGATATGACAAGTATGGAGCTACTCTTATGCATGAATTGTCACATGAAAGTGTATTTGGCTTTTTAGCCCAATGTAGCATGGTTATGAAATATATTTGACTCTTGTTAAGTATGCATGAGAGTAATGAAAGTGAATTTGGCTTTTAAGCCCAAGTATGATGATTTGATGTTCAAGTGTCAAGTTTCTTTTTTAAAGCATGTATATGTATATGTATTCTTGTGGGATGATGACTTAGTAACGAGAAGGATTGGAGTAGTAAGTGGGATATCCCCAAGGGTCATACTCCTTTCCCGAAACTATATGCCAACGTAGGTATGCTACCTAAATGGGAGGCCCGTAAGATATGCTTTGATATGATATAATATACTATGCTATGTAAATTCTTCTAAAATACCTGGGTCGTAAGAAAGTTGGCCATCACATCGAAATGGGAGGCTCGTAAGGTGTGGTATGGATTACCTTTGGCAAGTAATCTTCATCGATCCCTTAGGAGGCCTCATCAGGCAAGTTCATGTTGTAGCTCACATAAGTTTAGATATCGGTTATGGTTCCATCCCATATATACTATAAGCATTATGGCATTTCATGCATCATGGTTATCATGACATATTGATATACTATCCATTCTGATATTCTCTTTCTATGTATGTACCCTTGTTATATAGGATGTTTATAGATTCATGTGCATATGCATTTGCATACCCGCATACATAGTGCTTTATTGTGCTAACCCATACTCTTTGTCTACATGTTCTAACCATGTAGGGATAGGTGATGACCTCTATCTATCGTTGAACAATGAGTAACATCCTTGAAGCTATTGCTTGTGGTGAGCCCTTTTTTTTCAAGGGTGATATCTATTTTCTTCTTCCTTGTATTATTTTACTTTCTTTCTTTATAAATTGAGGGTGAGCCCGGATTATGTCTAGGCCCCTCTCTCTATATGTAGAGGCTATGTTGGACATGTTAGACTCTTGCACGTTGTATTATGTTCCTTGATGAGATATTTTGACTATTGAGATTTGGCTATGAGAATGATGTTGCAATTATGCTTATGACTATGTATGGACTTGTGAATGTTGGGAATGTGCTTATGTGAAAAGTCCCCTAACCCGGTATGCCCTTATAGATTGAGTCCTACTTATCCGCCCCTTAGAAATATTTGTTATGTGCTATGTGAGACATGTTCATCCCTTTCCCGACAACATCCCCATAGCTTGAGTACAAAGTCCTGTTTCCCCTAGAATTATATATTATGTGTTTACTTTTCTGCGCTTCTAAACTGATGATGTGAGTGATGATGCTATGACGGCTTGATCGAGGACTTTTGGATTCTCCATTGCCATGCCACATCTAGGCCCAACTTTCGGGTCATGACAAAAATGGTATCAGAGCCCTAGGTTTGTAAATGATCCTCGGAGTCCAACATGTCACGTCAAGTAGAGTCTTGTTCATGGGTGTGATGTGTGCCATGCCTATGAACGGGAGGCTATGATGATGTTTTAGGAATTTACCTCATTTCATTGTTTTCCTGTATTATGTTGTGAGCTAATACAATAAAGTTCCTAAACTCTTGGTATTCTTGCTGCTCTTTCAGAACATGCTTCCCAGAAGAGCTCCCTTCCCCCGTCAGGCTCTCTACTACGAGGAACAAGCCCCTCAGGCACCGGTAGAGGAATAAGTGGCCCACATCAAGTTTAGAAATGTGGTGTCTATGTTGGGCCAAGCAGTGGCTAACCAAGCCCGGCCAACTAATCCCGTGAATGTTGGTATTCCGTCTTCTTGGGTGAGGGATTTCACTCTGATGAACCCTCCAGAGTTCTTTGGCTCAAAAGTTGACGGGGATGCTCAAAAGTTCATTGATGAACTCACTATGGTATTGACTATCACGGGGGTGAGTTCGGAAGAGAAATCTGAATTGGCCGCATATCAATTGAAAGATGTGGCCCAAGTGTGGTATAACCAATGATTGGTTGAGCGAAAGGTTGATGTCAAGGTTAGTTGGGAAGAATTCAAAATGGCTTTCCTTTATCGTTTCTTTCCTCTTGAGCTTAGGAAAGCCAAAATGACCGAGTTCACCAATCTCCGACAAGGTGGTATAACCGTGAGGGACTACTCTCTCAAGTTTACTAAGCTTTCCAAATATGCTTCTATGCTTATAGCGGATCCCCGTGCAAAAATGCATAAGTTTATTTTGGGTGTCTTGGAGTTGGTGGTGAAAGAATGCCATACGAACATGCTTAATCGGGATATGGAGACTTATGACTTGTACCGAGCAAATTGAAGGTGAAAATCTTAAGGAGAGAAGGGTAAATGAAGCTAAGAGGGATCGGTTTGATGGAGGGTTCTCCAACTCGAGGGGTGGTGGTAGTTTTGGCCGGTTACATCTAGGCCAAGGTTCCAATGTGAGATTTGCTAATCCAAGAGTGCCTCCTCCTAAGGCACAAGTTGGTGGTGGTCCCCAAATTCCTCTTTGTGGCCAATGTGGGAAGCATCATGTGGGCGATTGTAGGAGAGCATCGGGTGCTTTCTTTGGATGTGGGGGTTTGGACCATAAGATTTCCAACTGTCCAAGGGGTGCTAAGAAAGATCAAGTGTCTCCTGGTGGTTAAGGGTCATCGAAATCTCCAATTGGTGGTGCTTCCAGGAACAACCAATTTTATGCTCTTCATGCTCGAAAAGAGGTGGAGGAAGCTCCGGATGTCATGATTGGTATGTTAAATTTTTTTATTATTATTCTTATGCTTTTCTTGATCCAGGTGCAAATTTATCTTTTGTGACTCCTCTGTTGGTTGTTAAATTTTGTTTGAGTCTTGAAACTCTAAGGGAACCTTATTCGGTGTATACTCCCATGGGTGAGTCTATTGTTGCCCAAAAGGTGTATTGGGGTTGTCCTGTCTCTGTGTTGCATAAAGTGTTCCCCGGTGACCTCATAGAACTTGAGATGTATGATTTTGATATTATCCTTGGGATGGATTAGTTGCATACATCGTATGCCTAGGTTGATTGTAAGACTAGACAAGTTAAATTTTAAGTTCCTAATGAACCCGTGTTGGAGTGGAAGGGTAGTGATTCCATGGTTAAGGGTCAATTTATTTCCTACCTCAAGGCCTGGAAGATGATTTGTAAGGGCTGCATTTATCATATTGTACGGGTTAGAGATGTGGACGGTGAGTCACCTAAGCTTTAATCGGTTCTGGTGGTTAAAAGGTTTCCTGATGTTTCTTGAGGACTTGTCCGATATCCCTTTCGATAGAAAAGTAGATTTTGGTATAGATCTCCTTCCAGATACTCAACCTATTTCTATCCTTCTTTATCGTATGGAACCGATGAAGTTGAACGAATTGAAAGATCAATTGAAAGATTTGCTAGAAAAGAATTATATTAGGTTGAGTATGTCACCTTAGGGTTCACCCGTGTTGTTAGTAAGGAAGAAGGATGGTTCACTCCGAATGTGTATTGATTATCGACAATTGAACAAGGTGACTTTTAAGAATAGGTACCCGTTGCCTAGGATTGATGATTTATTCGACCAACTTCAAGGATCTACTCACTTCTCAAAAATAGATCTTTGTTTGGGTTATCACCAATTAAAGGTGAGAGAGTGTGACATCCCCAAGACGACCTTTTAGACTCGTTATGGACACTTTGAGTTTGTGGTAATGTCGTTTGGGTTGACTAATATTTCGATGGTGTTTATGGACCATATGAATCGGGTGTTTAAACCATTCCTTGATACTTTATGGTGGATTTCATTGATGACATCTTGATTTACTCCCGAAGTGAGTAGGAGCATATGGAACACTTGAGTTCGGTGCTTCAAACGTTTAGGGAGAAGTAATTGTATGCCAAGTTTAGCAAATGTGAATTTTGGTTAGGATAAGTTGCTTTTCTTGGTCATGTATTGTCTGGTGATAGCATTAAGGTTGATCCTAAGAAAATCGAAGCGCTGAAGGATTGACCTTGACTGTTGACTCCTTCGGATATTTGAAGCTTCCTTGGTTTAGCCAGTTATTATAGAAGGTTTTTGAAGGGTTTTCCTCTATAGCGTCTCCATCGACTAAGCTGACTCCAAAGAAGGCCAAATTTGTGTGGACAAATGAATGTGAGAAAATTTTCCAAACCTTGAAGGATCGACTTACATCGACTCTGATTTTGAATTTGCCTAATAGGTTAGATGGGTTTGTGGTATATTGTGATGCATCGCGTATTGGTTTGGGTTGTGTGCTTATGCAATATGGTAAGGTGATAGCTTATGCGTCTCGACAATTAAAGGTGCATGAGCTAAATTATCCTACCCATGATTTTGAATTGGCGACGGTGGTGTTTGCTTTAAAAATTTAGCAATATTATTTGTATGGGGTTCATGTGGATATCTTCACAGATCATAAGAGTTTACAATATGTGTTCACCCAAACATATCTTAATTTAAGGCAAAGAAGATGGTTGGAACTTCTCAAAGATTATGACATGAACATCTTTTATCACCCCAACAAAGCCAAAGTTGTGGTGGATGCCCTTAGTAGACTCTTTATGGGAAGTGTGAGACACATGGAAGAAGGGAAGAAGGAGATAGTGAAATATGTGCACCATTTGTCTAGGTTAGGTGTGAGGTTGTCCGAACCCGACAATGGTGGAATTCTTGTTCAAGGTGAATCCAAGTCTTCCTTGGTAGTTGATGTCAAGACGAAATAGGATTTAGATCCTTCCTTGGTAGAGTTAAAGAAGTTGGTTGTCGATGGCAAGATTGAGATTTTCTCCCAAGGGGGAGATGGTATGCTACGATATCAAGACCAATTGTGTGTTCCGGATATTGATGGCTTAAGGGAGATCATCATGAAGGAGGGTCATAATTCTCAATATTTTATTCATCCGGGATATACCAAAATGCACTGAGATTTGAGAGAGTGGTATTGGTGGCATGGTATGAAGAAGGACATAGCTAAGTTCGTGTCAGAATGTCTGAATTGCCAACAAGTAAAAGTGGAACATCAAAGGCCCGGTAGTTTGACCCAAGATATTGAAATTCCTACTTGGAAATGGGAACATGTGAACATGGATTTTGTGGTTGGGTTACCCCGTACTCGGAGAAAATTCGATTCTATATGGGTTGTGGTTGATAGGATGACTAAGTCATCTTACTTCTTACCGGTTAGGACTACGTATAGTGTCGAGGAGTACGCTAAGGTATGCATTCGGGAGTTGGTAAGGTTGCATGGTATACTGAGGTCTATTATATCGAATTGTGGTATCCAATTTACTTCTCATTTTTGGAAGTCTTTTAAAAAAGGACTTGGTACTAAGGTCAAGTTGAGCATCGCATTTCATCCTCAAACTGATGGGCAAGCCTAAACGATAATTTAAACTTTGAAAGATATGTTGAGGGCTTATGTGTTGGAATTCAAAGGAAATTGGGATAATCATTCCGCTCATTGAGTTTGGCTACAACAATAGTTTCCATGCTAGCATTGGTATGGCTCCATTTGAAGCTTTGTATGGTAGGAGATATAAATCTCTGGTTGTTTGGTTTGAAAAAGGTGAGGAGGCCTTGTTAGGAACGGATTTGGTTATTGAGGCCATTGAGAAGGTGAAGTTGATTACGGAGAGATTGAAGAAGGCTAAAAAACGCCATAAGTCTTATTCGGATGTTAGGAAGAGGGATCTCAAATTTCATGTTGGTGATTGGGTGTATGCGAAGGTGTCTCACATGAAACGCTTCATGTATTTTGGCCAAAATGGCAAGTTGAGTCCCCGGTACGTCAGACCTTAAGAGATTTTGGAGCGAATTGGCAATGTGGCTTATAGGTTGAATTTGCCCTTGGACATGAGCTCCATTCACCCGATGTTCTATGTGTCTATGTTGATAAAGTAGGTTGATGACCCTAAAGTAATTACACCTTTGAAGGGTTTGACGGTTGAGGAGAATTTGACCTATGGAGAGGTGCCGGTTGAAATCTTGGATAGGCAAGTGAAGAGACTTTGTAACAAAGAGGTAGCTTCGATCAAGGTGCTTTGGAGGAACCAAGACGTGGAGAGTGTAACATGGGAAGTGGAGTTGGAGATGATGGAACGATATCCCTATCTCTTCCAATCTACTCAAGCCTAAGGTACTAGGTTCTATCCTTTATGGTCTCAATTCCTTGCTTCTTGAGTTTCATGACATTTCATGCATACATGAGCACGAAAATGATTTAAATAATGTTTTGATATGAGTTTTGAATAAACTTTGAAATGATACATGATCCATTATGAGTTGTGGTTAAAATTGTCTCTTGTTTGATTGTTGTTCTCAAGCTGTGGTTTTAGCTCATTCGAGGATGAATGTTCCCAAGGGGGAGATGATGTAACGACCCTGAAATTATTGAACTTCATAATGGTTGGTCAAGGTTAGTGTTGAATTGGTCATGGTTGAATTTTGGTAGCCATAGGCTGCATTTGAGTGGCCGAATTCAAAAGGATTGTTTTGGTGAAGTTGTAAGGTCGGTTGGGAAGTGGACTTTTAAAAGCCATATCATTTGGTATCGGATGAACTGTATGGTATATTATATATCACATCAAAGCTCTTTGAGTTATCTTCGCAACGCAACTGGTTTCACTCAATTCTAAGTTCGGATGTGAAAGTTATGGCCTTTGTAGTGAGACTCCCCGTACTTGGAGGTATGCTGGAAAAGGGTTCCGGATTGGGGTCCAAATGTGGGACCACAAACCATTTGGTGGTCCATTGTCTGTGGTTTCCTCCGTGGGTTGGTCCAGTGTCCTCCTAGGGGTTGGGGGCCAAGCCAAGGACCAAGTGTGACCCCACCGACCACTTCACGGTCTGTATGATCCTTCACGATCCGTGAAGGGTCTCCTGGGTTGGTCCAAAGAGTTTATCAAGGTTTGGGGCTGGATTCCAGACTAAGTGATGCTCCATGGACCAGTACACAGTCTGTGTGCAGCTACACAGTCTGTGAGGCCTCTCGTGAGTTGTTCCAGAAAGTCCCCCGAGAGTTCAAGCTGAAGCCGAGGCCAAGTGAGGTCCCACGGCCAGGACCACGGTCTGTGAGCCTCTGGTCGTTCATTGGGTGGGTTCCGTGAGATCCTGAGTTTAGTTTTCCCATCCGTTTCATTAATGGTTAATTCATAATTTAATTAAATCCTATGCCCTTTTTAGCCTTTCTAAGGTCTCCTAACACCCCTAAATCAAACCCTAATCCCCTTTCATCCATTGTAACACTCTTCAACCCTCACCAAAATTCTCTCAATCCTCTTGACCTCCATTGATGAAAGCTTGAAGAAATTAGGGAAAATCAACTTTCTTGCAAATTCATTCAATTTCCTTGTATAATCTCTAGGTATGTGGGATTGATTCATGGATTTTCTTTCATCCATGAAGACCCAAGAAACCTTTTCTATAAACCTTTTCTATATTTTACAATTTCCTTGTAAAATATGCTCAAAGAGCCATGGCATGGGACTATGTGATCACAAGTCATTACATTACATGAATACATGAGTTTCATCAAGAGTTTCATCAAGGGTACCAATGGAACAAAAACCATGCACATGCCATGAATGAGTTACAAGAACATGGGTAATGGAATCTAAACTTTATTTCACAATTTAAGAGATATCTCATCATAAATCATGTAGAAATCCATGAATAAGTCATAATTCAAGTTACCCATGCTTAATTAAATCATGAAAGGGACATGCACTTTGAACCATCAAGGGTTTCAATGAACATTCATGAATTCAAGCTTAAAACATGGTTTAAATAACCTAAAACTACAGCACACAATTCCCAACCCTAATCTAAAATAGTAATTGAAGAACCCATAACTTAATTGAAAACTTAAAATCAAATTTAAAAGGTTAGGGTTCTTGGGTCTTCAAGGATGAAAGAGGATCCTTGAATCAAATCCCACATACCTTAATTTCACCAAAAGAATTGCAAGGTCAAACTTGGGCAAGGTTGTCTTCCCCAAATTCTTCAAGCTTTCTTCAATGGAGGCCAAGAGGATTTCAGAATTCCCAAAGTGAATGTAGGAGACTTAGAATGGATGAATAAGGGTTTGGGGATTGATTTAGGGGTTTAGCAGACCTTAGGATACCTAAAAGGGGCTTAAGAGATTATTAAATTATGAAATTACCATTAATGAAATGGCCAATTAAATGTAACATAGTGTCTCACGGACTGATACTGTGCCCGTGAACTTGACTCACGGTCCGTTCAACTGTCTATCAAGTGGCACTTAGCCAAATTTCAACGAGAAATCTCAGTGGACTTTTTAGACCATTTGATGAGGGGACTCACAGACCATGTGGATTCACACAGACCATGTAATGGTCCGTGGAGCCACACTTGGCCCAAGAATCAACTCCCAAGTCAATCCAAGTCACTGCCCCACTGGACGGACCACTTCACGGACCGTCTAATGGCTCACGGACCGTGGGGTGGTCTATGGCCTATGACTTGTGTCCTGGGGTGGTTCCTGGCCATACCTAGCCCTCTTAACCTTGACACGGAACCCCACACGGACCTTGCCAAAGCTCACAGTCCATGGCCCTTACCTTGGGCCCTTTTCAGGGCCTATCTTTAATGTCTTCCGAATTTCAGGCAATCCCACTGTTCAAGCCATAACTTTCTCATCTGACTCCGAATTAAGTGAAACTAGTTGAGTTGCGACGATTCAAAGAACTTCAATTTGATATATAGCAGCCCTCACTCTTAACCCGCATCAAAAGTTATTCGCGTTCAAAGTCTACTGTCCAAATGGCCTCTCTAGGCCACCAAATGATCTGTTTTGCATTCGGCCACTTAAACTCAACCCGTGGCTACTGAAACTCAACCATGACTAGTATAACATCATGCAAGACCAACCATAAGGAGTTTTCTAAAAATTTTGGGTTTTACACTAACTCTTTCACCTTTTTGAGTTTTTCTTATCTTTACAAAAGAGAGACTGATTTGTGTTAGTTATAAAATTTGCTTACTTCACCAAACAAAAGCATTTTTAAGTACCCGCTAGCAGAACATTTGTATTTATATGGTCTAAGGTCAAGAAAAGTTTTACAAACTCATCACTTCTTGCCTAGACTACTAAAAAGACTCATTCAAACATGGACTCTAGGTCAATCAATATAGTCACTTCATCAGAACAATTCCCCGCTATAGTTGTCACGGCCAATCCTGGTACCTCAATGGGAACTGAATCACAATTGGAAGTCGTTGCTTGTCTAGAGCAACGACTCACTGAACTAAGTCTCATGGTGACATAATATCAAGCTACTTTTCGGAATCTACTTCCTGATGCTTGCAAAAAAGTCCTATGTTACCTTTGTTTTCAACCTCAAATGAGTTTGGTCAAGGAGATCTTTTTGTCACTTCTTAACAAACTCAAAATGCTTCATTCACTCATTCGATCCAAGAAGCTCCTCTTGTATTCACCTTTGCTCCTCTAAAAGTTCCAATTATGACACAACATGTTCCTCCAGTGTACACTTATGTTACTGCGCCACCTGGTACCACTCCACTTATTACCAAGGTTCCAGGATTTTACCATCAAGATGTTGATCACTATGTTGAAATTGAAAATGATACAAAAGTTGTTGATGTTGAAATAATGTATAGGAAGATGAAAAGCTTAGAAGATGCTATGAGGGGCCTTCGTGGGCTCAGTGGCAATCAAAGTGTGAAGTATAAAGAGTTTCGCACTTTTCCTAATGTTGAGCTGCCATCTGGTTATAAGATTCCAAAATTCAAAAAGTTTAATGGATCAGGACATCCTTTCTTTCATTTGAAACTCTGCTGTGAAAAGCTGATTGACATTGGGAATAATGAAGGAATAAGAATCAAATTATTCAATCAAAGTCTGACTGGAAGAGCTTTGAAATGGTACTCCAAGCAAGATATGGCTAAATGGTGTACTTAGGATGATTTGGCGAATGTTTTTGTGGATCAGTATAAGTGTCATGTTGATATCTCTCCTGACTGAATCTCCATTAGAAAGTTAAAGCAAAAGTCAACAGAATGCTTCCGAGAATATTTCATACTTTGGAGAGAAGAGGCATCCAGGGTACATCCACCTATGAAAGAAATAGAGATGATACCTACTTTATTCAAGCTCAAGACTCAGAATACTATGAATAAATAGTGACAATGGGTAGAAAGACATTTGTTGAAGTTATCAAAGCTAGAGAAATGATTGAGGATGGTCTTAAGACCGGGAGAATATCAAGTTTGACATCATCTAGAGCTTTCCAAACTAATTCATTTGGAAATGGAAAGAAGAAGGAGAAAGAAGTTAGGTCAATAATGACTCGGGGATCTATCTTGTATAATTGAGTACTACCTCCAGGCTATCCCACTTCACAATACCCCATCTATAATGCATAAACAACATATCGTGCTCCATGATCGATGCAAAATAATGCACCTCGTCCAAAGTTTGAGAGAAAAACCCCTCGAGTCTTTACTCCATTGGCGGAATCATTAACTGCTCTTTTTAAGAGGTTGAAGGCAGTGGGAATACTCTACCCAATAGAAGCTAAGGTTGTGAATACTTCAGCTGATTGGTATGACCCAAATAAGCGTTGTGCTTATCACTTAGGAGTTGTTGGACATGATACTGAGAAGTGTATCACCCTTAAGCACAAGATTCAAGATCTGATTGACAATAAGATAGTTACACTTGCAGAAGCTCCAGCTAATGTGAAAAACAACCCATTTCCTGAACATATGGATGTTCGGGAGTAGTTAGTGGCATGATCAGTTATAGAGAAGAATAAAGTTTTCTAGAAGTTGTGCTTTTGTTATCTTTCTGCTTTGCATTTGAAGTTTAGTGTTTCCTTTCCTTGTAATAACATTTTATTACTGGCACATTATGGTTTCATTTCCTTTGTAATGTTCTTCCTTTTTAATGTAAACTACGTTTGACATAATTTTTGTAGTGGAGTACGTAGGCGGCCTTCATCAGCTTCGGTCACATTATTTAAAAATTATCAATTCTCTTTTATGTTAGAAATATGTTTGACCCGATTCCTACATCAGAATGATAAGTAGGTGACACACCAGCTCCGTCATATTCCCTGTAAGATTTCTATATTCTTTTGCCATGGAAACTGGTGCAGAATTTTGAGAGGATCTCAAAATTCTTAAGAAGAGGACTTTCTCCAACACGCCAGAGTTAGAGTTACATTAAAGTTGCAACTAGGTAGATATTTTGAGGTTCTTTCAAAAAATCAATTAGAAACTACAAGAGAGTTAAAATTTCTTCTATGTTCTAAACTGGGGAAAATATTTTGAGGAGGGACCTCAAAAATTCCATCAAACCTACATTTCAAGACCAATTCAGTGTACAAATCAGATGGGAGACAAGCATCAAGATGGAAAGTCAGAACCAATATGGACCAGTCTCTCAAAACTAAGCATTTTTCTTTGAATGCAGGAACTATAAAGTCACAAGGAATTGTTGGACCCACAATGTCCTTGTCGTGATTCATATGACTTATACTTTTACTTATTCTCTAAATTTATTGTCATTACTCTATTCATTTCTTAAATTTCTTCTTATTATCCTATTACTATTTACAATATGTTCTCTTAAATGTTACAGATAAGATAGCCTGACACAATGGAAAAGATTACGAGATTTCACCCTAGGCAATACAAGCTGAACAACGCCATCTTTCAACTTATCTTTTGTCATGTTACCTATTTTGACAAATTAACTTTGTTACTAATTAGATTTAAAACTCCACAGCTATCGTCGCTAGAATTGAAAATAATGTTTTGAAAGATCTTTTCAACTTTTGAAGAATCAAGCTAGATGTTCACAGGAAAAAGGACACAAGTTAATCTTTTAAAGATGTTATTACATATGCTAAAGAGTTTCAGTGCAAAGAATTCAATTTAACAATCTATCTATTATTTCTATTTTACCTTGAAAAAATCTAGTCCTCTGTTATTTCAGTTTCCTTGCCTTTTATTGGCAAATCTTATGTTCTCTGCAATTTTCATTAAATTTCAGAAAATATGGAACGTCACTTCCTTTAACGTGACACGTTAATTTATTATTGGAGCGTCACCTCCTTCAGTGTGACACGTTTAGTTATTGGTGGATCGTCACCTCCTTCAGAGTGACACGTTAATTTATTATTGGATTGTCACCTCCTTCAGCATGACACGTTTATTTATTATTGGACCATTACCTCCTTCAGTGTGACACATTAATTTATTATTTGAATGACACCTCCTTCAGTGTGACACATTTATTTATTATTATATCATCACATCCTTCAGTGTGACACGCTAATTTATTATTGAATTGTCACCTCCTTCAGCGTGACATGTTTAGTTATTATTGGGTCGTCACCCCCTTCAGCGTGACACGTTAATTTATTATTTGATCGTCACCTCGTTCAGCATGACACATTTATTTATTATTTGATTATCACCTCCTTCAGCGTGACACATTTATTTATTAGTGGGTCGTCACCCCCTTCAGCGTGACACATTAATTTATTATTGGAATGTCACCTCCTTTAGCGTGACACATTTATTTATTATTGGATCGTCACCTCCTTCTGCGTAACACATTAACTTTTTATTAGATTGTCACCTCCTTCAGTGTGACACGTTTATGTATTATTGGACCGACACCTTCTTCTGCGTGACACGTTAATTTATTATTGGGTCGTTACCCCCTTCAGGGTGACATATTAATTTATTATTAGATCGTCACCTCCTTCAGCGTGACATGTTTAATTATTATTAGATCGTCACCTCCTTCAGCATAACACATTAAATTTATTATTGGATCATCACCACCTTCAGCATGACACGTCAATTAAATATTAGATCGTCACCTCATTCAGCGTGACAGGTTAATTTATTATTGGATCGTCACCTCCTTCAGCGTGACATATTAATTTATTATTGGACCATCCTCTCCTTCAGCGTGACACATTAATTTACTATTGGATTGTCATCTCCTATAGAATAACACGTTAAACCAAGTTTGCACAAATCATATTCACATTTATGTTTCATTTACCACTAACAAATTTTATCTCAATCTTTGTCGAGAGCATCCAAGAGGATGAATTCTCAAACAAACCACAGGTGTGGACGTCATCAAATAGGACGCATCACAGCGAGGAACTTGTTCTTAATAGTGAACTGGAACATAGTCTAAAGTGGAATATCAAACTCTTTGGGCACGAACTGACGAGTGACTTCCACCATAATCTAGCCACTCTGCTGTCAGAAGGCATGCGGGTACTTCTTTGGGTTCATCGGTTCCAGGTTCACACCTGGATGATCAACTCTCTAGAGGCAATCATTCCAATCTAAGTGATAATACACCAAGAGCTATGAAAATTATGTCTATATAAGTTCTTACTTATGGGTGTGAAGTGCACCACATTCATAACTAAGAGGTTGCAAGCCACTTTATCATACTCAATTTACTTGTTACTCCTCCCAACCAAAGGTTATCTTAGCATAACAAGATTTTCTTTTCAAATCGATTGAGTCAAACTACAAATAACCTAATTCCTAAGTCCAAGGATATATAGGTGGGCTCAATTTTGAAAACTCAGTTGTATCCTAACATTTTCCCTTAAATCCCATTCCCAAGTACTCCAATTTCTCAATAATTTGATATTGGAATAACTTTTGAATTTTTTTAAAATCGTGCGTAAAATCAAGCGTTTTGAACTAAGTGGCCTGAATTCTCATGTAACCTGAGATATTTAGGAACCTGATACCAGGGTCCGACCATACTTTCCGAATGTTCGTACCAAACCCCTTTGAAAATATGAAGCTGTGGTCGGCAAAAATTAGATTTATCAGATTTCTTTGTCCATGGTCTATTTCCTCGACCCTATACAAAGATAGGGGCAGCATGTTGTTGACATCCAATTTTTACCCTCCATAATATGAATTTATTTTCAAGCTTCTTCATTTTTAAACAATTTAAAATAATTAGTTTTTACAAATTTAGAGTATTTTCAAGTAATTTTTCTTATTTCATAATTTTGCTAGAAATTTTGTCAATTTTTTTATCACTTTTTATGATTAAAAGGTTTCATCTTTCTTTTAATTTTTAAAATTTTGTTAATTAGTTTAATTCAATTTTAGTTCATATTTTTAAATCTGTTAATTCGAAATTGAGACAATTATTCTATTTTGTTGAAATAAAGAAGCTTGTTAATTCATTAATAAAGTTCATCTTATTCGTATTTTAGCCAAATCCATTATTTTTAATTCAATTTGGCTAACGAATTGACTTAAATGTCCTTGAACCCATTTTTCAGCCTCTATTTTTGAACCCATTGTTGACACCCAATTTTGTCTTTCCTTTCTTCTAATTTATTTCTCGAGCTTCTAAACTACTATAAGTCGAATACTTTACTACTGTTACTATAATTTTCATTATTCTTATTCTTACCACTTTCAACATTACATTTCTTATTATTAGAATTACTATTATTATCCTAGTACTATTTTCTTTAAAATCAATTATCATTACTTTATTTTAGTTTTTATACTTAAGAAATTAATTATAACTCGACATTTACGTCTACGATGTTTAAAGCTGTTAATGGTGAATTTGACAATATTAGTAGCTACTTTTATGTCTAAATTTCACTTTTATTGTATAACATATATTATATTGATTATTAAGTTAGAAGCTCAAGTAAGTTAGTTTGAAGAAGGAAAAGACCCCAAAAAAAATTTCAGTTATTTAGACTGCCAAATCTGTCCAAGAATACCCCAATTTGAGGCACAAAATGAATCAGCCCAAGTGAGTAGTCTATTGAACCAGCCCATACCCATTTCAAATAAAGCATTTCAACCCTAAAAAACTAAAGAAATCTCAGCAGCTATAACGTTGTTTCTTCCTCTTGCATTTTCACGTATAAGCTTAGCACCAACAGCCATACGCAGAAGTTGCACGCTCCATTTTTGTGCAAGCTCCTATGCCTACTTCAGTATATCATCAAAAGGCATATGAGTCCAGCATGTAGCAGAATGATTTCATAAAGAAAAGCTCACCACTTTGATCATAAATATGGCAGTATCACGTGAAGGCCATATCCATCCAAGGCTTCAATGTTCAAACGACTCTCTTTGACCTTAAATTCAAAATCAAAGAGAAATCCCGCCCAAAAAAGCAATCCCAAAAACTTAGTTTGTCCTATATAACATGAGCTTTGGCATTCATTCCTGGGGACTTTTTTTGGGGGGAGAGAATCAATTCTTAAGCCGCAAACCTCACTCTAAAGTTTTCTTATTTAGCCATCAGCCTAGAGCTGATTCTTTTGTTGATTCTCATATTTCTATCGAGATTGTGGATATGAGGATATAGTTGTTGATTTGAAGGTAGATTCTTGACGTCAAAGCTTCGTTCACTTCTCCCCACCAGGTGAGTCATTCAAGTCATTCTTTAATATCAGTTCTTAAAATCAATTGTAGCCATTAGAAATTAAAGATTAATAGATAGTCGAACACATGATCAATCCTTTAATGTTCGTCTCATTTGTTGTTTGAGTTCATTTCATTTTTCTGTCTAAAGAGCATCTACTGTTTTTTCGCTGTGATATATTAAAAAAAAAAGAGATAGTCTATTTCATGTTCATGTGTTGATGAAATTCGATTTGGATACTTTGTCTTTCAGTTTGCCACTGTAATTTTGGGTTTGTCATTGTAAACACAGTGACTGTAAATGTTGGTATGTTGCCCTGGTTAATTTGAATTCTAGCAAAGAATATAAACTTTTGTTTTGAAACTAAAGTATTTGGATTATTTTCGTCAAGCCGGAATTAGTTTGCTACATCTAACTATCATACTCTTAAGATATATGGATTACCTGAACATTTTCTTGAGAATCATCTTTAACTCTACTGGTCACTGCTTTTTCTTCTCTATTGATCCTTATTTTTCTTTCTTTCTTTCTTTCTTGTTACACTCATTGTCGTTAAGGTTTGTAATGAAGAAGATGGAAAATATTAATTTTGCTTCCAAAATGTGAAATAGGCAAAGCCAGTAGCTTTTCTTTACTTGGAGTCTTGTGAGTTGGTATAAGCTTGGGTTCATTGCCCTCTGACGTTTTCCATAACATTTTCTCTTAGATCTTAAAGGTTGAGCATGCTCGAGTTATGTAACGTATTGATTGTTTAGGCATCAAGATGTAGGATAGAATGTGAAAAAAAAGATTCATGAATATGATTGCCTCTTCTCTTTTAGATAAACTGCATCATTTACTTGGTAAAATGAAAAAATCTGCACATATCCATTTGCATATAGTTGTTGTCCCGTCTTATGGATTAGATAGACTAAGTGCGTCTTAGCTCTATTTAGCACTTGAGTGAAAGGGTTAAGAGATATATTATTATTTTTTACTGCACCATTTACTTATTGTACATAGTTGCTATTGTTGCCTCATTACTTACTTTTGTTGCTTCAGTTATCTGATTGGGTGTAGTTCCACTCTTACTCTTTTCTTTTCTTTATTTCATGTACCCTTGAGAGCACATTTGGAGTTGCAATATGACTCCACCTCTGTCCAAATCAGAAATGATCAGTATGTATATTACTTTGCTCGAGTCTAGAGCAATTTGCTCGTTCCAAAAGAAATCCAACATTTCCTCCTCCTTTCGAAGCTTTATTTTTATTTTATTTTTTTATGCATACATACACGTTGCTATCTTTAGACCAATTTGCACGTTAGCTTACACTTATATTTATGCTTTTGCTTTTATTTGTGTTTGGGTTTGTGCAAACCAATTAAGAGTGATAGTTATGACATAGTTGTTCACCTCCTCATCTCTTAGATATTGGGTTTAATGTAGTTATTTGGCTTAGATAGCATTTACTAATTAAGCTTGCCTTTTTTTTACTTAATATTTTGGTTTGCAAAAGCATAACTTTTTTTAAAAAAAAGAAGTGGAAATTGGGAATGACCTTTTTTTTATCAAATATATGTGTATTTTAAAAAAAATATAAATTTTTTATCCCAATGTAACTTTTCTAGTCACCTACAAGAGAAGACCTTAAAAAATGTAACTTTTTTAGAATTTTTAAAGTGAAACAATTTGATTATTAAAAGATAAATTTTAAGTACAAAATATCTTTTGCTTAGCATTTCTTAACCATAGATTTTATTATGAGTTGTTTATATTTAAAGTTAAAGTTTAGCTCTTTTTTGAGGAAAATTTAAATAGGCATTTTAAAAAATAAAAAGCACAACTTTTCAAAAGAGATAAAAATATCCCTTTTCTTTTTTGTTTTTTTACTAAGGCAAATGTATGTCATATAATGTTCAAAAACACCTTTAAGCATAGGAAACTTTTGTAAAACTTCCTTTGTTTAATTAAAAGATTTTTCCTAAACAAATATATTTGACTCAATCATTTACTTTCAAAATCGAAAACCCAACAAGTTA
>JBCEWC010001295.1:0-42443 GCA_038996855.1 Solanum aculeatissimum
GTTTGTTTTTGATAGGGGGACTACTTTAAAGTAGTTCAACTTGTGGATATATATATAATAGGAAAGTTACCATTCAATTTTTTTTTTTTTTTATAGTGAACAACCACATGTATGTTGAAAACTGGTCAACAAATAAGGCATAATATCTCTTGTTATCAATTGACAAAATAGAAGGCCCCCATAAATCACCATAAATAATTCGCAATGGTAGTTGACTTTGTAATGAATTTTAGAAAAAGGCAACCTGTGCATTTTATTAGAATAACACAAATTACAAATTGGAGCAGTTCTAGAATGTGAATCTAAAAGAGAAAACTGATGTAAAATCGTGTTTAAAATATGATGATTAGGATGGCCTAAAACGCGGGTGCCACAGGTGAAGAGGAACAACAACATTGTATTGAGAGGAATGATGTGCACTACCCGACGACCACTCATATAGCCCATCTTTATTCTTCCCGGAAACAAAGGCGCCCCATACTCAGATCCTTCACAAAATAAGAAAAAGGAAAAAATTCAGTGGACGTATGGTTATCGTGGCAAAATTTTGAAACAGATAGAAGATTATGTTTTATAGAATGAGAACATAAGGTATTGAGAAGCTTAAATTGCTGATTCGATGTACTTATGTTAGTGTTACCGGTATTAGATATTGGAATGGTGTTACCATCACCCATTGCTATTTCCTCTAGAACATGGTCGGCTTGCACATCAGCAAAGTCTTGCGCAGTTGAGGCCATATGATGGGTGCCACCGATATCAAAAATCTAAGGAGCTTGTTGATTTGGAGAGCAAGCAACATAGTTTGCTTGGGCCTGTAGGTGATTGTGTGATTGTGATCTACAGACTTTATCAGAATGACCAGGAAGATCACACAACTTGCACTTCAGAGTGTTGTCATAACGTGGCTGTTGGTTGTTTTTGCCAGTGCACCATGGTTGGGCACGACCTGACTGGTTGGTGTTGGGGGAATTTGCACTTTGGGCTTATTAGACTTGTTTCCTTGGCGAGGATGCGTGTTCGTTTGCTGTGCAATGGCAGCAGTAATTGGAGTTGATAGAGACTTCTTTGCTTCTTCATGCTTTATGAAAAGTTCATGGTCAAGCAATTTTTTATAAAGTTCTGGATAAGAGATAGTAGAGTCTCTTGCACGGATAACAACAAATATTTCACGAAATTCAGGTCCAAGTCCAATGAGGATTTTGACAATCAGTTCCTCATTCGACACATGAGCTCCAACAGTGGCAAGTTCATCACAGAGAGATCAAACTTTGGTGTATATAGTTAGCGACTGGAAGAGTTTCTTTCAAGAGGCGAGCCAGATGATCGCGCAAACTAAAGATTCTTGTTTGGGATTTATTGGCATAGGCAGTGTGCAAAGCATCCCAAGGAGCCTGGGAAGAGGATGCAGCGGCAGCTGTAGCAGCAAGCATATGATCAACTGAGGCCAAGATAACATTTTGAATTAGCTGATCTTGGCGATACCATGAAGCAAATTCAGGATTGTCGACATCCTGATTGTTTTGAGCCACTGTACGAGTAGGGGCAAGGCGAGAACCGTCGAGATGGCCAAAAAGGTTGTGACCACGCATAAGCATAGACACTTGTGCTTTCACAGAGGAAAAATGTGGCTGCATTGGTAACTGGGTGACGTGATTAACTTGAACAATTAGTGTATTGGCAATCGAATTGATTACAGTGATGTTTGTGGCCATTTTGATGGGAAGGATGGGAGGGTTGTTTGACATAATAGTACTCGTGAGAGCTAATTGGCTCTGATACCATGTAAAGTACAAGACTGCAATAGAATAAAAAAATAAACGATGTATTGTATTGATTGTAGACTAGGATATATAGATTCTATATAACTTCTACGGTAAAACGATAAACTAAGAAAAAGGTAAGACTTATCTATAACCTAAATGCAAGGAATAAGTTACAACAAAGTCCTAAAGGGCTAGAACTACTTTATCTGAAAATATGGCTGATATTATCCGTTATTATCAAGAACCAGATTCCATACCTTATGATCCTTGTTCGAAGCACCTAACGGTACTCCAAGATAAGTAGTTGGATGAGCCCCAACCCTATAATTAAAAACTTGAGCAAGCAATCCAATGTTATCCATCTCTTTAACAAGAATAATTGCTACTAGTCAATGCTAAGATATGTTTCCCACAACTTGGGTGCTTTATTTAAGGTTTGGGATCAAGAAAATATAAAATCTCCATTTGACTCGGGTCTAACCCTCGCATTTCACAATTTTGAATATAAGTAATTGTGAACTTTGACTTTTATGGTTGACCATCGTGATTGCTGGTCGTATGATAGATTGGAGGTTTGGAGACACGCTTTGGAATCCAAAGGGTTCAAACTGAGCAGGACCAAAACGGAATACTTGGAGTGTAAATTCAGTGTTGCGAGCGATGAAGCAGACATTGATGTGAGGCTTGCCACTCAACCTATTCCCAAGAGAGAAAATTTTAAATATATTGGTCCATCATCCAGATTAGTGGTGATATCGACGATGATGTCATACATCTTATTGGGGCAGTATGGACGAAATGAAGGCTTGCCTCTGGAGTATTGTGTGATAAGCAGATACCACCTAAACTCAAAGGTAAGTTTTACAGGATGGTGGTTAAACCTTCTTTGCTGTATGAGGTGGAGTGTTGGTCAATCAAAAACTCACATGTTCAGAAGATGCAGGTCTCGGAGATGAGGATGTTGAGATGGATGTGTGGACATACCAGGAGTGATAAGATTAGGAATGAGACCATTCGGGAGAAGCTTGCGGTGGCCCCTGTGGCTGACAAGATGAGGGAAGCGAGACTACGATAGTTTGGACATGTGCAGAGAAGTATCGATGCCCTTGTTAGGAGGTGCGAGAGGTTTGATTTAGGAGTTACATGGAGAAGTAGAGGTAGACCGAAAAGTATTGCGGGGTGGTGATCAAACAAGATATGGTGAAAGTTGATGTCACCGAAGATATGACCTCAGAAAGGAAGGAATGAAGGTCGCGAATTAGAGTAGCGGGCTAATAGGTTAGTAGGGTTAGGTTGATGTCTGGCCGTGGGGTATAGTAGAGTAGTAAGATTTGTCGAGTCTTTATATCCTGTGTTGTATGTGTTAATTTTATCGTACTTACATACTATCATGTGCTTTTCGTTATTAGTCGCTCTTTTTGTTTCATTTTCTTTTTCTTTCCTTTTTTCCATATCTAGTTTATTTTGCTTATGGGTTTTTGAGACGAGGGTTCCCAGAAAACAACCTCTCTACATCTATGAGGTAGTGGTAAGGTTTGCGTACATTTTACCCTCCCCAGACCTCACTTGTGGGATTCCACTGGGTATGCTGTTGTTGTTGTTGTTATTGCTAATCTGGTTTGAAGTTGTGAACGTTGACCTGGCTGGTTGACTTCGCATTTATGGATTGTTGTTTGCATTTCCAAATATATATAAACAACTTGCACAAGAGAGGGAAAATACACGCTTGCCGTTACAAACATGTATTTACATTCTACGTAACATTTCACAATCATTGAAACATGCATTTGAGGAGGACGCCTCAAGGAAGGTAGATCCTTTAGCCTCAAGAATCAAAACAATGTTCCAACACATTCAATGAAGTCTAATCGACATCAGCATAACTAGTTTCTATGTTCGTGTGCATTCAAACTCAACAATACTCATTTAGGCTTGAACATTGATTTCAAGGCACCCAAATATCCATCCCTTCATAAAAAGGGGCAGCCCAGTTAATGTTATCAAAAGCGCTTAAATCGTTCCTAAGGCCTGAAGTGAGGCTCAAAATGCATTGAGCGCTTCGCGTCGCTTAATGTGCGCTTCGATGTCATCACCAAGGCTCTAAGACATACTATTCCTTATGAATGAGCATTATCTGAGCAACGCTTAACCATTGATATTTCACTTTATCGTAGAAACAATCTATTTCTTTATCCATAGATTTGTTATTCATGCTTATAATTATTAGTCTTGGACTAAATGTACACACACACATATATGTTTGAATGTTTTCTCTATTTGTGCCTTTTCTCAATAAAGCCCACACTTTATAAAGCCCCAACGAATCTTACAGTTTTTTTTGTGCTTTTCACTTTTGCTAACATTGAGCCCGATGCACTAAGCTCCCATTATGCACAGGGTTCGGGGAAGGACCGGACCACAAGGGTATGCAACCTTACCCTGTATTTTTGCAAGAGGGTGTTTCCACAATTCAAACCAGTGTCGTCCTGGTCATATGACAACAACTTTAATAGTTATGCCAAACATCCATCCCCTCATAATATCGTAATCCAACTCCATGAGTTCCATCCTTGGCATTAAATGGGTTATTAATGTCACTCAAGTTACTAAAATATTCATTTAATAATCCCCAAGTATTCATCTACTTCCCAACTACTCAAAGGATGTCCAATAATATCCACTTTTAGGGTTCAACTAATACTCCAATCCAACTATTATTTTACTCACACTCTATCTTCAACGTATTCATTTGGATACAAGTAAAAGTTGGGTGGTGGAAATACCTCTTCAAGACAGATAAAATCTTTACTTTGAAGAATTCTTGGGGAGATTGAGATTTCTTGACAAATCAAATGTTTGTAGATGTTCAGCTAGCATTAGTCGAGTATAATCGACTCAAAACTTCCTAAATTCTACCTTAGATTGTGGAGTATGCCTTCAGGCGGGAAATCACCCAAAGACCCCAAGCCCAACTCCTTTTCCTCTTCTTCTACTCTTTCCACGACTGGTCTATTCAAAGGCAGGGATGGCTCACGATGTGAGCTCATCATGCGCTCCCCTAGGTTTATCGCTTGCCAGAACCTTAGCTTCTGGCGGCGTGTGCAGGGTTGGCAGCTGTTGGAAAATCTTGCTGGGGTTTGGTTGCCGGTAGATGACAGTTCATGTGGTGGTGTTGGTTTTTGCACATCACTGAAGGAAAGCAGATGACGCAAACAACTGGTACAGTTGTCGAAAATTGATGCATATTGACTATATTTTCTTGTCTCAGATGTTTCTCACCAATGCTCTGATACTTTGTGAGAAATGAAGGAGAAAAATGCCATCGAATTGTGTTGTTTTACATTATTAAATTGAGCCCAATTATAGACGATACATTACAATCCTATGCCACATAGGATAACTATATATAAATCCTACTCCTATTCTTCTTCTAACAATAATTTAGCTAGGAAATCCATTATGATCAATCAACAGTAATGTACCCCAAGACATGTACAGTAACTTGTCTGTTATGTTTGTTTATTAATAAACAACCCAAGTTTGAGCTCCTAAGAGCTGGTTAGCTTTACTTGTGCATATGCCAGTTCATTTACCACATGCTGTAGTCTGTTTAAAATCTTTCTGGAACAAGAAAAAGGTGATTTATTTGTTATCTCTAGGTCAAAAGTGTTCTTGCTAAAAATACTTATTAGGTTATTCCCGATTTTTGAATCTTGTCTTTAAGGGGTGATAAAATCTCAAGGATTTACTTGGCTCCAATACAATAATACAAAGGTATAACAACCCCGCCTTATCCTATCCAAGTACAAAGGATCCATAACTAACGGCATATTTGGATCCTGAGCAAGGTTTTTGTTCTTCATTTAACTCTGTGCTTCTGCTTAGTAGAAAGTTTAAAGATTTCCAGGAAAGGAGAGCTCTACTTTTTTTGGTGCGCACTTTGAGTTGTAGGTTGGATTGTTTGTATGTGCCAACCATGTATAGTATTGTCATGAAAGATGGAAGAGACACTTGAATCAGACCTTTACTTGCTTTCATGTATTATTATTAGACTGATATCTTCTATTCCAGTGTGTGTTTCAATTAGCTATCTTAGCATTGGTATGGCAGGAGTGATGATGACGATGATGATTATGGTGTTTGTGGATCTCATTCTGAGCCAAGACACTTTACTGCAACAGATGTCTATTATGGTGCTTTCAACTACAATGAGATGAATAATATTTGTGGACCAAACAATGATCAACCTGCTGAGATTGAATCAAGTAGTGTAAATTCCTCATCATTTACTGAGAACAGTGAATGGAAGAACTCAGAGGGGATGAAAGAACTTGCAAAAGAAACAGATATTTGTATCGATGGTGTCGAGCATGAAGGGCGGCCGCCTCATGATGTGGATGACACAGATAATGCCCCTGTTGATTTTGAGAATAGTTATTTACTCTGGTTGCCACCAGAACCAGAAACAGTAGAGGATGATAGAGAATCTCTTTCATATGACGAGGATGATGATGGTAGTGAAGAAGCGCCAGGGGAATGGGGTTACATGGATTCATCATGCAACTTAGCTGGTGGAGAGTACCATAATAGGTCAACTGCGGAGCATAGAAAGGCCATGAAAAATGTAGTTGATGGACATTTTAAATCTTTGATTGTGCAGCTTTTGCAAGTTGAACATATTCCTCCAGCTGAGGAGGATAATAAAGAAAGTTGGTCCGAGATAATCACATCTTTATCCTGGGAAGCTGCTACACTCCTAAAGCCTGATATGAGTCAGAATGGAGGAATGGATCCTTGTGGATATGTGAAGATTAAATGCATTGCCAGTGGACATCGTAGAGAAAGGTTTTCTACATCTGACTATATTGCTTTTTATTGTGACCTAACCCAAACTCTCATATACCTTCTTTTCATCTTCTCTATAAAAGAATTACAAAGAAAATTAATTTCAACACCTCATATGTAAACAACTTTTTCTTGTGTGCAATGTTGCAGTTTAATTTATCGTTCTCTCTTCATTCAATCTTGATGCTTATTTATATTAGTTATGGACTTCCTATTTGTCTTTGATTATTTTCTGTGCTGCAATTGTCTCTCACCATCAATCAAATAATTGCAGTCTTTGTGATGCAGGAGTCAAGTTTTCAAGTTGCTTATTTTTATCCTTGCATATGTTCTAACTGAGGTGTTGAATTGGTGACATATGTTAATTTTTCCATCAGAATTTGGCAGTCCTGTTGAATGATTCTCTCACTTGGTTTCTGTCATTGTTCCTTCATTTTCCCATTAAATCGTTGGTCATAGTATACAAGTATTGGTATTTTATTTTCCTTGTGCTGACAAAGTTCTCCTTTATGCTATTTACAAGTACGGTGGTTAAAGGCGTTGTTTGTAAGAAAAATGTGGCGCACCGGCGAATGACCTCAAAATTCGAAAAACCTAGACTCCTAATCCTTGGAGGAGCACTGGAATATCAAAGGGTGGCTAATCACTTGTCAAGTTTTGACACTTTATTGCAGCAGGTTTTCACTCAATCCAATTCTTCGTTGATATTTTTAGTTGCGTGATAGGATGAGGAAATGCAATTCTGCCCCCCAGACTGCAGGATCTTTGGGACTTTGAACACGTGGTTGTTTCTTCCTGTTGCTGGTGGGAGGTGGGAGGTGATAGGTATCCCATGGAATTAGATGAGGTGTGTGCAAGCTGGCCCAGACACCACAGTTGTTAAAAAAATGAAGATGTCTCCATATCACTCTGTCCTTCACTAGACATTCTTTAAGTTCGTGTCGAAATGAAGCGTTTGTGCTAAAATACACCATCTTTTTCATGTACATCACTTCACAACATATCTGATTAATTAAACTGTAGAAGCCTTTTCCTCATAGAAAAGCCTTGAATTGGCTTTAGATCATACATACCATGATAACAAAATTACAAAATTAACGATTGAAATACATGGATAAGATAATGGTTGGATGTATCGAAGGGTGTGGCCTAATGAAGTGGTTGAGAGCCATGACGTCTCAGGTTCAAATACTAGTGGAAACAGAAAAAACACTAGGTGATTCTTCCCATCTGTCATAGCCTTGGTGGACAGAGTTACCTGTTACCGTTGGTAGGTGGCAGGTATCCCGTGGAATTAGTTGAGCTACACGAAATCTGGTCCGGACACCACAATCATCCAAAAGAAAAAAAAGATAATGGCTGAATCATGATACAAAATCGTTTCCTTTAAAATTCTGAACTGAACTATTTAAAGAAGCTGGGAAAGCTGACATGAACACTATCATGCTATTGCTTTGGATAGCTTCTTGGATTCATTTTCTGGGTAGTACTTCAGTTTGAGAAATTTTGAGATATTATTTAAGTCTCTCTCTTTTTTTTTGGGGGGTGGGGGGTGGGGGTGGGTGGGGCTAGAAGGAAGAACAGTTGGTCGAGTCGAGGGTGAGAGATACAGAATTGTTTCCTTTAAGATTCAGAACTGAACTATTTAAAAGAAGTTGGGAAAGCTAATATGAACGCTATCATTGCTATTGCTTCTGAGAGCTTCTTGAGTTTCTAGGATCCATTTCCTATACATTCATTTGGGGTAGTACTTCAATTTGGGAAATTTTGAGATTTCGTTAAGGCTTTTTTTTTTGGGGAGGCGGGGGGTGCGTGGAGAGTGGGGGTGGGGTCAAAGGAGGAACAGTTGGTTGAGGGCGAGAGAGTGGAAAGGTAGGTAAGAGGTATTTCCTTGTTCACTTAGCAAGTGAACTAGAAGTAAAGGTGAAAGTGGAGGGTTATACTTCATTCTTCATATACTTTTCAATCTTTCCAAAATTGGACAGAAGGAAGAAAAAAGTATATACTAGTTCCTTTCCAGCTGGTACTGAATAAGTAAGGGGTTATGAGATAATCCCTTGATGGAGGTAACTCAAAAAGTCCTCCTCCTCCTATTCTAGTTAAACATAGTCTAACCTAAAATTTGAATTTTGTTGGCCAATACATGATGTCAATCAGCTTAATCATCTTCAATGAGATGTTGCAATACCTGCCGTAACATTAAAAAAATGATATGACGAAGTTGGGGAAGGATAATAAGGATTGGGGTTTTGGGGGTGGGGTGGGGGGTAGTGATGAGGAAGGCATGTATATAAGAGGATGTAGGTCACAGGGGAAAACTGGTCGGTGAGTTTCTGGTAGTGAAGCAAATGAGATAGAGGAGGAGGTCTCTTCTATGTGCAAGTATTTATGTATTGTACTTCATGTTTTTCCTTATATTTCTGTTATTTTAAGTTCTTTTTATTCTATTATCAGTTTATTCTGGTTTTATTTGTTCTTCACATCAAAATAGTAGATCGGTTCTTCTGATGACTTATACTATGTACTTTCTAAATATTCACTAGATAATACAATAGAGGCTATAGGGAGAATATTTTTTCAATGGATTAACTAAAATGATAGTTAGGTGTTACGGTGCCGTCACTCTTATTGGAGGTATGTGTTGTTTTTTGAAAAGAATGTGCAGCAAAAAAGATTGGAAGAATAATTAAAAAATGTCTTTCAATAATTTTATCAAAGCATAGAGGGCTTTAAATAGACAACTTGAAAACATAAACAACAACAACACACTAGTGGAATCCCACAAGTGGGGTCTGGGGAGGGTAAAATGTAAGCAGACCTTACCACTACTTCATAGAGATAGAGAGGTGGTTTTCGGAAGACCCTCGTCTCAAAAATATCAGGCCCCAAAGCAGAAGATATTAGATATGAAAAAAACAACTAAAGTGGAAAGCAAATGATAATATATAAATACAATAAAAGTAACAAATATAGGACAAACAATAACAACCCAAGATATAAAGACACGATTAATCCTACTAACCTACTAAAATACAAGGCCAAACATCATCCTATCCCTACTAGCTTATTAATCTTCTATCCTAATACGCGACTTCCACTTCTTTCTATCTAAGGTCATGTCCTTGATGATATGAAGTTGCGCCATATCCTGTCTAATCACCTCCACCCAGTACATTTTCGGTTTATCTCTACCCTCTCTGTGTACCCCCTAAATCCAACCTCTCACACCTCCTAACAGGTGCGTCGACACTTCTTCTTTGCACATGCTCAAACCATTGCAGTTTCGCTTCCCTTATCTTGTCTATCACAGAGGTCACCCCTAACTTCTCCCAAATGGTCTCATTCCTAATCTTATCACCCCTGGTATGTCCAGACATCCATCTCAACGTCCTCATCTCCGCAACCTGCACCTTTTGGATATGTGAGTTTGACTGACCAACACTTCACCCATAAAGTAACAACTGTCTAACCACCATTCTGTTTAAGTTTAGGTGGTATCTTCTTATCACACAATACTCCAGAGGCAAGCCTCCACTTCATCCATGCTTCCCCAATACGATGTGTGACATCATCATCGATATCACCACTACCCGGGATGACTTTCTTTTTGCTCCGCTCGTGCGTGGCACTCTACCCAAGATATTTAAAGCTTTCTCTCTTGGGAATAGATTGAGTGGCAAACTTCACTTCGATGTCTGCTTCATCCCTCACAACACTAGATTTGCACTCCAACTTGAAAACATAAGTCACATAAAATCTGCATAAAGAAAATTCAAAAAACCCTGAATATGTCAACAAACTAAACAAATCTAATAGAAATTTAACATTCAAAAAAGTAGATTCATCCTAAAACTAAGCAACTTATTATGATTTAAAAAAATAAAGCTTTAACTGAAGCAAATTTTAACACTTTTCTTTTGCTTCAGTTATTGCAATCTAACAAGATTTGCCTCTGCTTCTCCTCAATTTGTGCTTGTGGATCCTTTTGTGTGTTTTGAACCTCCACACATTTGTATCATAAACCTTTCTCTTTTGGTTGTGCATAAAAAACCAACCTTAAAAACTGTCACACAAGGAACTAGTCGAAAGATCTCAACTTGGTAATAAATGTTAATTATTCCCCAGATCTTGGACCGATGATGAAGACGTTTTCCAGAAGAATTATCCATGCTTACCAAAGTTGTGTAATACTAGCACCAGCAGTAGGTTCAAAATTAACATTTAAAATGTTCAACAATTTCAATCTTGTATTTATTAATTTCTCATTGTCTTTATCTGTTGCAAAGATCACAACTTCCTTTGATTCTTTCAAAACCTTGAAAATAAGATTTCATCTTCACTGATCAAATCCTATAGATTTCACCCGAAAATTTGTGGGGCATTCACAGAAAGATTGCAGCTTGCCAAGTTTGAAAAATAGGTTGAAAATTAGTATTGGTTAAAAATGGAACGGAAATGGTTCTTAAGTTGAACTCACAGATTCCACAAGATTAATGAAACTCTGATATCACTGTTGGTTTTTAAAAGATGGTGCAGCAAAAACTATCGGAAGAATAATTAGAAATGTGTCTCAATAATTTTATTAAGTATATAGGGCTTTGAATAGCCAACTTGAAAACATAATATGCGGAAAAATCTATATAACAAAAATTTTAAAAAAGTAAAATATCTCAACTAAAAAAGTCTGATGGAAATTAAAAATTCAAAAAAGTAGATTCATCCTAAAATTAAGCAACTTATTATGCTAAAAGTTGCTTCAGTAACTGAAGCAAATTTCAACATTATTTCATTGGTTTCTCGTCTCGAACCATTCAGATTAGCTAGAATGCTCTAGTTTCTTGTTATCTTGGTGTTGATCACTAAGAGAAGGCTTTCTAAAGAGGCCACATTGTGTTATTCGGGTCATCACTTTTATTCGGATTACCATTGTCTGGGTCATCACTTTTACTTGGATCTTTCTTTCGTCTAGGAAATGGACCATCTGAAGATGGCTGTTGCGAAGATTGATGCTCATCATCCAAACATTTTGTTAGTAGAGAAATCAGTATCTCGATTTGCGCAAGAGTATCTGCTTGTGAAAGACATATCACTGGTTCTCAATGTGAAACGGCCTCTTTTAGAGCGTATTGCCCGTTGTACAGGTGCTCAAGTAGTCCCTTCAATCGATAATCTTACAACGCCAAAGTTAGGGTACTGTGATTCATTCCATGTTGATAAGTTCGTGGAAGAGCATGGTAGTGCTGGGCAAGCTGGAAAGAAAATGACAAAGACCTTGATGTTTTTTGAAGGATGCCCAAAGCCATTTGGCTGTACAGTAAGTTACATGTTTAATGGCTTGTATGTTAGCTGGAGCATGAAATAAATCTGAATTGTGTGGACAACTACAGTCTATTGGTTTTGATTGTACACTCAGTTTCTTTATGGTGGGCATGGTTATATTTCTGTTTTTGTTGCTTTAACAAGGAGTAACCAAAACTCTTCTTAGTTGAAAAATGAAGAAAGCATAATCCTTTGGCAGAACATACTCATTGGTAGGATATAGTATTACAGTTAATCTTTCTTCTCAATATTTAAATAAACTTGCTATGGATATGATTTGGTCTTCTTGATAATCAATTAGTATTAGTATGTGAATTATTTGAGTCAGAATTATTCGACTTAGCATTACACATATCCTCTATTGCTTATAGGTAATGTTTATGCTTATGATGCTAGGCAATGTGAAACGAGTATGGTGCACCTATTGTTCTGTTCCTGACCAGTCTCCTGGTGCAAATGTCAAAAGCGTGGAAGTTGACTTCCTTTTTTTTTTTTTGGGTGTGTGTGGGTTCTCAGATTTTGCTCAAAGGTGCCAATGGGGACGATTTGAAGAAAATAAAACGCGTTATCCAGTATGGAGTTTTTGCTGCTTATCACCTGGCTCTGGAGACATCTTTTCTTGCAGATGAAGGTGCTTCCTTGCCAGAGCTCCCTTTGAAGTCCCCTATTAAAGTTGCATTTCCTGATAAACCAACAACTATTCAAAGATCCATTTCTATGATTCCTGGTTTCTCCCAACCGGTAGCCCAGAGACCGCTTGATCACCATTGTCCTGGCACACCATCTCATTCCTCAACCAAACTGTTGTCTGGCATCACATCACCATCCAATAGTGCTCCAATCCTTGTCGAACAGTCAAGTTTTCCTGAGTGTTCTAACTCATTAGCTAGTGCTACAACTGCCTCAAATAATGTCGACTTTTCTAATTGTCCTAATTCCTTGCATCATTCAAGGCTTCAGTTCTCAGATCAAGCTGATGGGAGGAGTGAAATGGCTCCAAATGACCCTCATGATGCATCTCCACTAGACAGAGGTGAAAATGCAGGAAATGATTATATGCTTAATTTTCCAAGCAATGCGTTGAGGGAAGCTGGCAGCTTTTCTCATGTTGTGGGAAGTTCTCGCACAGCACACTTATCTTCAGAATTGGTGCTACCAGAACTTGATAATCGTTACTTTGAGGAGTTAGGGACACTGAAGCAAGATTATCCTTCCTCACCTTCCGACCAGCTGATTATTGTAGTGTGCCTTTCAACACGCTGTGTTTGGAAAGGAACAGTTTGTGAGCCCCCTCATATTTCTCGAATAAAATACTATGGGATCACTGATATGCCTTTGGGACGGTTTTTACGGGACCGGCTGTTTGATGAGGTAATGTCCCTCTACCTCTTTTAAAGTTGCACTGGATACATTCTATGCATGCATGGTTTATTCTGGTCTTTTTTCTGATATATGTAATACATTTTCCAGAATTTTAGGTGTCCCTCATGTGAAATGCCCCCAGAAGCACATGTTCGTTGCTATACTCATCGGCAAGGCAGCCTCACGATTTCTGTAAAGAAGCTACCTGAATGTATTTTGCCAGGAGAAAGGGAAGGAAAGATATGGATGTGGCACAGATGTCTGCGATGTCCTCGGACCAATGGTTTCCCTCCTCCAACCAAGAGGGTAGTGATGTCTAATGCTGCTTGGGGATTGTCATTTGGGAAATTTTTGGAACTCAGTTTTTCAAATCATGCAGCAGCGAGCAGGGTTGCTAGTTGTGGCCATCTTCTTCACCGAGACTGTGTCCGGTTCTATGGGTATGCTGTTTCCTGTGAGCCACTTTTGCGCATTAGCTTTCCACTCTGGGATTGTAATGCTTTAACCTATTTGGATGAGTGCTTGTTTTTCTTTAATCAACTACCTAATATCATGTAATGTATGTAGACAGACAGAAACCCAATGCATTGGTAAAATTATCATAAGAGTCTCAGACGTGTTTCCCTTATAATGTTTAAGTTGGTATCTGTAAGTAAGTACGCTATTTCAAATAGACAGTTTCACATAAAGTAGTGGAAACATTACCTCCTATGTTGTTAAAGTTGGTGCCTAACCTCACTTCATGTGGAAGTTTTCTAACTTGAATTGGCTACTATAGACTTGCTACAACAGCTACTGATGACAAACTCCCTTTTGCCGTTAGGTCGTAGGTGTGATCATTTTGCTTACCATTTTTTGGACTGATTGAGGTTCTTAATATTGTATGGGTCCTTGGCATTTAGTTGTTTGTATGAATCCTCTGATGATGTAGTTCATCAGCATGCATCAACTATCCTGTGTTTTTTATTGGGTTTACTGAATGCTTCCAGGCACATCTCCAAGAACTTTCTCTCTTCTACTTCTTAGGAGTGTAGAGCACCTTTCCCTGTGGTTTTCATCTCGGAAAACCTTTCTCTGTTTTCTGAACTTAAGTCATAACCTTCTGTGATAGCTTTAAGCCTTTTCTTTCTTCATTTTCCGTTAGGATAGTGTTTTTATTTTTCAGAGATGGGGGATAGTAGTGTATTTACTTGAATGCTGGTTTTAAATCCTATGACGTTACTAGATGGACTGCTGACAACACTATTTGGTATGAATGGGTGAAGAGAAGCCGTAATATAATGAGAAGATCATCCATTAGCAGTAGGATCATGGAATGGATATGCTTTGTCAGTTTGTCCTTAAAGAGGCCGCGACTGATCAGAAGCATGTGGTAAGAAGATGGAAAACCACAGACCAGGGTTCAGAACATTTTTGCATCAGAAAATGTAATGAACAAGGGAGGTGTATGAATATCTTATCCTTAAATGGTGGTGGGAGATCTGTCATTATTCTTCCCGAAACAGCTTATAATGCTGGTTGGTACAGCATTGCAATATTGCATTTAAGGTAGAAAGTTTTGTTAAATGATCTCCAAAACAGGATATGATAATTCCTTCAAGGCATTTTTGAAACCATCCATTTACTAAGGCAGGACAAGAAATCAAATGGCAGTCCAAGAACCTCAGAGAAGCAGAAGAGAGACAAAGAAGGGGAACATTAATATCAGTGATTCAAATGCGCCAAGAATGACGGGTTTCTGAAAAGATGCTAAGTCAGGTGTTGTGGGAAAGAAGCAGAAGAGAAACCTACCGTAGCTGAAGCGAGGAGGTGGACATTAATCAACTTGAAATCAGCATTTGTGGTAAATATTTATGAGATGAATGATGACCTATATATCTATTTGAGTTCCCAAATAGGTTCATGGCTGAGAAGATTCTTCATGGTCATTGGTACTGAATTTTTCTAAAGAGAAATTTGGGCCTGATTTAGCTGGACAAAGTATTTTTAATGGTCTTCAACACAACCAAGGGGTAGATAACACAGACGACAGAAGTATCGAAGTCCTCGGCCTTTCGCTTCTTGAATAGTCTTTGTTGCATTCAAACACAGTTCCACCAAGACACAAAATCTATTTCGGAGGTGGTTTTGAACACAAAGGGAATGGAAATTGTGGGTCTTATACGACAAGGAGGTGGAGGAGAGTCAACAGTCCAGAATAAGGAAGATGAAGGAAGAGTTTGGGTAGAAAGTGAGAAAGTTCAGGCAGGGAAAAACTCAGCGACTTTGATAGATAACTGGGTAATGGAGGAGGCTAAGTCTCTACTCATTCAACAACAACAATCAGTTCTAGACAAAGAAATTGATGCAACAGGATGGGTACATCAAAATATGATCAAGATAAACAAATTACTTGGGAAGATTTCCTGGGGCATGAAGAGAAGGAACTGGAACTTTTAATACATATTGATAGTAGCCGGCAAGCTAGAAGGATGGTGACAGATTTTTAATGCAAGAAGACAAGATTCAAAGGTGCCCAGGAATGATACGCCTAGTCCCTTCTGATCTCAAATTCAAAAGCAATGGAAAGAGAAATAAGGGGAGAAGTTTGACTAATTTGATCCATGAATTTCAAATTGGTGTCATGGAATGTCAGGAAGATGTATTGAGGTGGCAAGGTAATAGTAGTGGTGATTTCAAGCTCAATGCAGCATATAGGATGATGAACTAGTCTAATTAGCAAATTGGTAATTGGCCTTGGAAGCATATCTGGAGAACCACACAAAGTAGCTTGTTTTGTGTGGCTTTTGGCAAAGAAAGCTGTCCTCACTTGGGACAATTTAATGAGAAGAAAGATCACAATGTGTTCCAAATGCTTATTGTGTGGAGTTAAAGCAGAGACAATTAGTCATCTAATTCTGCATTGCAAAGTAACAGAACAGCTGTGGAGAATTTTTTTCAACCTTAAAGGCATATCCTGGATCATGCCTGCAAAGATTACAAAAGCTTTAAAGAGTTGGGAGGAAGCAGGATCTATTGTGAAGAACAGAGGTAGATGGAGAACTGTCCCAGCTTGCATCCCGACAATTGGGAAGGGAGGATCTCAAAACGTTTTGAAAATATAGAGAATTGTATGAAAAATATTAAATTGGATATTCTTTTTTCTCTTGTATTTTTTGGTGTAAGCAGACACACTCAAGATGATACTGGCTCTATTTTAGATGATACTTACTCTATTATTGATGTTCTAGATTCTACATAGATGTTGGAGGTGTGGAGACAAACTCTGGAGTCTAAAGGGTTCAGATTGAGTAGGACCAAAATGAAATAGTTGGAGTGTAAATTTAGTGATATAGTGCATGAAGCTGGCGTAGAAGTGAGGCTTGACAATAAGGCTATCTCTAAGAAGTATCTTGGGTCGATAATCGAGCGAAGTGGGGACATCGATGATGATGCCATTCATCATATTGTTATGACAGGGATGAAGTGGAGGCTTCTCTCCAGAGTCTTGTGTGATAAGAAGGTACCACCTTAAGTTATAGATAAGTTCTATAAAGTAATGATTAGACCGGCATCGTTGATGGGGTAGAGTGTTGGTCAGTCAAGAACTCCCATGTTCAAAAGATGCAAGTTGTAGCACTAAGGATCTTGAGATGGATGTGTGGACACACTAGGAGAGATATGATTAGAAATGAGGATATCTGGATCTGTGATGGACAAGATAAGGGAAGCAAGACTAAGATGGTTTGGGCATGTGAAGAGGGAAATGCGCAGATGCCCCAGTGAGGAAGTTCAAGAGGTTGATTATAGTGGGTATGAGGAGAGATAGAGGTAGGAAAAAATATTAAAAAGAGGTGATTAGATAGGACATTATAGAGCTCTAGATTACCAAGGACATGACCTTAGATCAGACGATGTGGAGGTCACGTATTAGGGTAGAAGGTGAGTAGATATGGGGTGTTGTCTTGTTTTTCGAGAGGTTTAGCCATTGTCTTGCTTTTGATTCCACATCACTTGTTGATTTTGTATAGGTTATCACATTATTTTGTGGTGGTGGTTTCCTTATTAGTTGCTTTGTTTATCCACGGTAGTTTTTCCTTTTTCATTATTCGGATATCTTATAGTCAAGCCAAGGGTCCTCCGGAAACAATCTCTTTACCTTCATGAGGTGGGTATGGTTTGTGTACACCCTACCCTCCCCAAATCCCACTTGTGGGATTTCACAGGGTTTTTTGTTGTTGTTGTTATTAGGTTCTACATAGAGGTAGATCAGTTTTGTTTCTTGAGTACACTTGTAAAATGTTGTTTCAGTATTGCCCATGTACTTGTTTAACTATATATATATACACACACACACACATATATATATTTACTAGTTTAAAAAAAATACATTTGGGTTTACTGAATTATTTTGTTCGTTTCCTAATGTTTCTGTTACCCAGAGTTTAAAATATGGACTTCTTGTGTTGCTCTATGAGAAAGCTTGTGATGCTACTTCTCTTGCGCTCTATTGAATACATAACTATAGATATGGAGTCCCTGATAGAAAAAGGGAACTTCTGTTGATAAGAGAACATATGGCATGAGAATCATTCCAGGAAACTTGACAAATGGATAAGTTGCATTTGCGGAAAAGGCTTATATCAGGAAAATCTTACAGGTGTATGGTTTTCTTGTCTGTTCTATTACTGTTCCATTTGTAGTTTTTCAATGGTGACTTTTCCATATTCTGGGTGAATATTCTCAGTGGGTGTTGTGTTATCTATTGCTCAATTCTGGTTATGGCGCATGTATAATTAACAGGTGTTGCTGGTCCAATCTTTCTTAGATTTATTCGTGTGATGGCACCATAAAGTATTTATTTTCCTGTTGCTCAACAATGCTTGTTCTGCACCTCACCTTTGGTTGTTGCTGCAGGTTTGGGAAAATGGTAGCTTGTTTTCGATATGCTCCTGTTCATGTTTATTCTGTCTCTCTCCCACCTCCAAAACTTGAATTTAGCTATGATAATCAGGAGTGGATTCAAAAAGAAGGCGATGAGGTACAGTTGGATTGAATTACTTCCTTAGCTTTGATACTTCTATGCCCTGCTTTTTTCCTGATGTGCTTTCTTCTGCAAAAGAAGGTTCGCAGCAGGGCTAATGCGTTGTTTGCTGAGGTTTCCAAAGTTCTTCATGTAAAGTTGGAAAAATTCTCTGTTGGTAGCAGCTTAAAAGCACCCAAGATAAGTGAGCAGATCGCAGAGATGAAAGAAATATTAGAGAAAGAGAAAACTGAGTTTGAGGTGATTCCTTGTTTTTTCTCTGATAAGATACTAAGTTATATCATCTGCATTTATCGGTGATGTATGAACAAATTTGTTAATCTGGCATATTGGAAAGGTGGCTATTGGTTACCTGTTTGAAGTTCAACCGTTTTGAATGACGATTACCAAAGTAATATCTCTCTGCTTGGTGGGGGTATAGTGTTTCAAACCTTGTAAGCTTTTTTCAAAAAACTTGAGTTTCAGTATAGTAGGTGCGAAAATTCAGAGACATGTTCCATCACTCTTTAGATATGTGAAAATTAATACAGCAACAAGTTGGAGAAGAAAGAAATGATCAGGGTTCGCTATAAGAAATTGCAGTAGAAAAAGAATATGAGAGGAGTCAAGAAAGGGAAACAAGGTATATTGATTAAAGAGAGACGACAGTCCCAAGATGAACATGTGTCCTTGGTTCTTTTGGTTCTACCTGAGAAAGGGTCTCGGTTTGACTAGGCAGTCAACCCAGAAGTTGTATGAAAACCATCCATTATAAATGTGTAATATAGAACCCTTCCTTTTGATGGGTTTCCTCATGAAGGTTCAAAGCTGTTAAGATAAATAACACAGCTAAGGAAAATCCAACAGTGGCGGCTGCAACAGAGATGAGAAAGAAGAAGAGTCGAAGCAGAATAATTGCTTTCTTAATGCCTGCAGGTTTACATATATAAGACCTAGAAAATACAAAAAAAAAAAAGGGTAAAACACACGACTCTAGATTATTAAGTCACTCCTAAATAAAAGGAACACAAAGCTAACAACTAATTGACTAGAGCAGTAAAATTAAATTTACTGCTGTTCAAAAGCAAATTCCTAATACTCCTCCTTGCTTTGGAAACTGCAAGCTCCAATTTTCTGTCTGAGAAGATCGAATTTGCTGACTGTTAAAGATTTAGTAAACCAGTCTTCTTGCTGGTTTTCAGACTTGCAGTAGACTAGAGTCACTTCTCCCTTTTGCTGCACTTCTCTCAGGAAATAGAACTTGATGTTGAAATGCTTGGTCTTCTTGTGAAACACTGGGTTGTTTGAGATTGCAATAGATGCCTGGTTGTCGACAAGAATATCAGCACTTTCCTTCTGTTCCAAATATAAATCACACATGATCTTTCTAAGCCATAAGACTTGGTTTACTGCTCCTGTTGCTGCTATGAATTCAGCTTCTGCAGTGGATTGTGCAACAATTTTCTGTTTTTTAGATGACCATGAGAATATTCCTGAACCTAGGCTGAAACAATGGCCTGAAGATCTCATATCATCTGCAGATCCAGCCCAATCACTATCTGAGAATCCAAGCAACTTAAAGCTTTGACACTTCCCAAACTTTACACCATAGTCAATAGTACCTTTGATATATCGTAAATAGTCTTTTTGCTGCTCTTAAATGCCTTTCACTTGCACAGTGCATAAAACGAGATAATAGACTTGCAACAAATAGAATATTAGGCCTCGTTGCAGTGAGATACATTAAGCATTCAATCAAGCTTCTATAATAACCTTCATCAACTTTGTCGGCTCCATCTTCTTTACAGAGCTTCTCTTTTTGATTCATCGGCGTGCTCATCGACTTGCATTCCTCCATTCAAAATTTCTTTAGAATTGCCTTTGCATATTTCTTCTGGCAAATGAACGCTTCACCTTTTCTTTGCTTGATCTCTATTCCAAGAAAATAGGCCATAAGACCAAGATTTGTCATTTCAAAAATTTGCATCATTTCTTCTTTAAACTACTCAACTAGTCTTGTGTTATTTCCTGTTACCAGAAGATCATCAACATAAAGAGACACGATAGGGATATCATTTTCTTTATGGGGCTTGATTTTTTAGACGAGGGTTTTCCGGAAACAACCTCTCTATGAAGTAGTGGTAAGGTCTGCGTACATTTTACCCTCCCCAGACCTCACTTGTGGGATTCCATTGGGTATGTTGTTGTTGTTTTTGTTGTTTACATACAGAGTGCATTCAGATCAGCTTTTTTCAAAGCCTAAGCTTAACAAATGATCATCTATCTTGCTATACCAAGCTCTTGGTACTTACTTTAGACCATGAAGAGACTTTTAGCAGATAGACTTTATCTTCATCCCCTTGTTTCACAAATCCTGTTGGTTGCTCGGCATATATTTCCTCCTCCAGTATGCCATTTAAGAAGGTTGATTTGACATCGAGTTGGAACACCTTCCATTCCATTTGTGTTGTTATTGTGAGCAACAATCTGATTGTATCTAATCTTGCAAACAACAACAACATACCCAGTGAAAATCCCACAAGTGGGGTCTGGGGAGGGAAAAATGTACGTAGACCTCACTACTACCTCATAGAGATACAGAGTCTGTTTCCGAAAGTCCCTCATCTAAAAAAAATCATCCCCAAAAGCAAAAAATACTAGATATGAAACGACTAGAATGAACAATAAATGAGAATATATAGAGACAATAAACACCATAAATTTGTGCAAACCCTTTAACTACAAGTCTGGCCTTGTATTTGTTGATGGAACTATCTGCATTTAGCTTTGTTCTGAAGACCCATCTCACACCAATGACTTTTCTATTTTCAGGTTTGTTGACTACACCCAAGTTTTATTTTTTTCAATCATGGAGATCTCCTCCTCCATTGCTTTCTTCCACTTTGGGCCTTGAAGAGCTTCTATTGGTCCAGCAGGTTCATAGATGACGACATTACATCTTTGATAAATATCTGACAACAATCTTCTCCCGGTGACTGGATGATCATCTTCTAGTTCTTGCTATCATAGTCCAATTTTTTGCTCTTTAGGAAGGTTGATCTTTGCTTCCGGTGAGAGTTTTCCTGATTTCTGAGAATTCTTCCGGTCGCATTGTTCGTTCTCACTAAAATGAACATCTCTTGTAATTGTCATCTTTCTTGTTTGAGGATGGTAGACCTTGTAAGCTTTAGAAACTCCACTAGTCCACAAGGATGCGTGTAATCGCCTTCTTGTCAAGTTTGTCACGTTTAACCCAAGGAACATGAACAAAACACATCGCCTTCTTGTCAAGTTTGTCACGTTTAACCCTAGGAACATGAACAAAACACACACAACCAAACACTCAGAAAAATTAGTGAAGGTTTAAACCCGAACCAAGCTTCAAATCGTGTTTTATCTTCCAAAGCCTTTGTTGGAAGTTGATTCTGTATAAAACTGCAGTATTTGCTGCCTCCAAAATATTTTAGGCAGCTCCTTCTCATGCAACATACATCTGGCCATCTCCATTATCCATCTATTTCTTTTTTCACTAACACCATTTTGTTCTGGTGTGTATTGTGTTGTAAGCTGATGCACAATGCCGTCCATCTCACAGAATGAATCAAATTCTGTTGACGTGTATTCCTTTCCATTATCAGACCGCAAAGCTTGAACCCTTACAACCACTTTGATTTTCAACCAATTTCTTGAATTTCCAGAATACACCAGCAACTTCTGCTTGAATTTCAAGAAAAAAATTCAGCACATTCTTGTAAAATCATCGGTGAAAAGAACGTAATAGATGCTACCTTGTAGTGATGGAGTTCTTTGAGGACCTGTGACATCAGTGTGAACTAGTTGTAACTTTTGCGACACTCTCCAAGTTGATTTTGGAAATAGCTTTCTGTAGGCATGACATTCAATGGAATTAACTTCCAAATCAGGTAGGTTCTCCACCATCTTCAGCTTTTGCATTTTGACTAGCCCTTTATAATGATAGTGCCCGAGTCTCTTACGCCATAATTTAGAGACATTTGCTTTTACTGAATTCAACATTTGCTCATCCTCAAATCGATCTAATGAAGAACTTTTTCCTCTAATTTTGACTTTAAACAAGTCCTGTCCTGATCAAGCAATATTTATCTTCAAAATAAAGTTTGAAACCTTTGTAATAATTGACCAACACTTAACAAGTTATGGTCTAAGTCAGGTACATAAAGAACATTTGCTATTGTTTTAGTACCTTCTTGTGTCTCAACTGCAATGGTTCCTGTTCCTTTTGCTGGAATATGACCACCATGGCCTATTCTAACCTTTGCAATTCAAGTGGGTTTCAATTCTTTGAAGATATCTTTTTCTTGCATCACGTGCTTTGTGCATCCGCTATCAATCATCCACGACTCGCTTGAAACATTGCTTGCAAAACATGATGCAACAAAGAATCGATCCTCCTGTTCAGTAACGACTCGAGCATCTACATCCTGCTGCTGAGTATTGTTCTTACAAATGATTGCTTCGTGCCCAAACTGATCGCACTTGCTGCACTTAGCATCAGGCCTTCTCCAACACTTGAAAGGTGCGTGTTCGCGCTTGGCACAATGCTTACTAGGAAGGTAGTTTCCTTTGAAGCTAACTGTTTTGTTTTTGTTGTTGCGTACTGCACCTTCTCTATCAATTGGTTGGTACTTTTTGTTCTTCTTATACCGTTCTCCTTCAACAGCTCCTTCTTGTCTCATAACACGTCGTTGCTCTTGTGCTTGAGAAGCACTTAAGAGCTTTGCTAGTGTAATTTTGGACAAGTCCTCAGTAATTTCTAAGGTTGTAATGGCCGCTCAAATATTTCAGGTACCATTACAAGGATTTTCTCAACGATCCTTGAATCATTAAAAGTGGAACCCAACAATCTGACGTGATTTGCTAGGTTAAGAAGTCGATCAGAGTACTTTTTTATGGTTTCACTTTCCTTCATCCTTTGCAGCTCAAAATCGCGCACCAAATTCAGCACTTACATGCCTCGGATCCGTCATCTCCTTCATACTCAGTTTTTTGATAATCCCATATCTCTTTTGCTGATTTTGGAGACATGATACGAGTGAAGACATTGGATGAAATTGCAGCAGATGAGCATGCCCTTGCCTTTGATTTCTTGATTTTCCTCTCTGGTGGTTTTTGATCTGCGCAATCGTGGGATTGTTTGGCAAGGAAGCAATCTTTTATTCATCTTCTACAGCCGCCTTGAGATCCAAAGCTTCCTGATACGCCTGCATTAACAGTGCAGATTCGATAACTTTCTCCACCGAAAGTAAGCTGCTAAGATAAATAACGCAGCTAAGGAAAATCCAACAGTGGCGGCTGCAATAGAGACGAGAAAGAAGCAGAATAATTGCTTTTCTTAATGTATGCAGGTTTACATATATAAGACCTAGAAAATCCAAAATAAATAAATAAATAAATAATGAGAAGGGTAAAACACATGACTCCTAGATTAACCAAGTCACTCCTAAATAAAAGGAACACAAAGCTAACAACTAATTGATTAAGTCTTATTTAAACCAAAAGCAGTAAAATTAAATTTACTGCAGTTCAAAAGCAAATTCCTAACACCTCAGGAAGAATGCTTCTTATTCTTGAGTACTTGAGACCATACACGATAAAACTGTTATGTCTAGGTCCTCAACCTTACCACCTTCCTCTGGGGCAATTAGGAACTCCCTCAACTGAAGGACTGTTCCTCAGGGCTGCTCTATAATCGCTGCTGTTCGATTCCCTCAGTAGATGTATCAGCTGTTGGGAAAGGGCACACAACTCGAAGAACTCTTTCGTCTAATTAAAAATCTGTCTTGTGGTATTTGTCATTCAAGGCATCAGACCACAAGTTTCCTTCCCTTCTGAACAACCACCATGCCCCCAGGGGTGGGGGGTTGCTTGAGACCATCCTCTAGTCACAGCGGAAGATAATCAGATGCTTATGAGCCCTCCTAATATAGAAGAAGTTCAAAAGTTAATTTTTAGCATGTCAGTGCGCACTATCCCCCGAAAAGGTCTCCTATATCCTTTAAAGCCTTATTCAAGGGAAGTTCTTTTAGTTCTTCTGTTTACCCTTTTCATTTTCTTTTGGGTAAGGCTGCAATGTAGCTCCAAATGACTTATTTCTTACTGGTGTCCCCATTGTTCTAGGGATTGTTATGCAAGGCACTTAGCAGGGAGGTCAAAATTGGTCAGCCTGCAGTTGACATCCTTGAGATAAATCGACTGAGAAGGCAGTTGGTTTTTCATGCTTATCTATGGGACAGACGCTTGATACATCTTTCCAGTTCTCATGGTAAAATTTCCCAAACTCAGGGCAGTTTGACACAACTGAAGGAGAAACCCCTCAGCTCTAGTAAAGAACTTCCTGAAAGGACTGCAATTTCCAGACCTGGAAAAAGCTTGGGGAGCTATGATTCAGTTCTTCTGAATGTGAAGACTGAAATAACATCTAATGAAGGAAGACAGAGCCAGATTCGTGATGTGGTTCAGGAAAGATTGACTACTGATGAGAACCTAACTCATGGGAAAGACGAGGATTTTTGTTCTATAAGTAGTACGGGAGATGGAAATGTACTGGAACCTGGAAATAATGTCAGACGCGTTCATTCAGATGCAAATTTCCCTTCGGCGGAAAGTTTATCTGACACTCTTGATGCTGCATGGACTGGTGAAAGCCACCTGGCTATTAAGGAGCATAGCAGTGCATTTCCAGCTTCGCTCACTGTAGATTCTACTACTTTGACTGGGGTTGCAGCAAATTCTGATGTCGAAATGTCTCTGTGTGACAAAAATGGGGCGGAAACACCTTATTCATCTACAAAGTCTGACAACACAGACTACCTGACCTGGGCAACAGCACATTTCTCAAATTTCTATCGTTCCTTCAACAAGAATATCACAGCAAATCCACAATATGTTGGTAAACTGAATGAGCATAATCCTGTTTATATCTTGTCATTCAGCGAATTGCAGCATCAAGGTGGTGCCAGGCTTCTGATGGCTGTTGGTGTAAATGACATAGTTATTCCAGTTTATGATGATGAGCCGACAAGTATTATCTCATATGCACTTGTCTCACCAGATTACCACAATCAAATGTCGGATGAATCTCAAAACCTGAAAGAAAATCAGAAATCTTCAGCTTCTTTATCATTTCTGGATTCATTAAATCTACTTTCACTCTCCTCTGTGGATGAAATAGTTTCGGAATCTCCAAGAAGTTTTGGATCTACCAACGAAAGCATGTCATCGGGTTTTAGTTCTCGCAGCTCTAACATGGATCCACCTGCACATATTAATGTGCTGCATGCCCGAATATCTTTCTCAGATGATGGCCCTCTGGGAAAGGTTAAGTACACAGTCACCTGCTATTATGCGAAGCAATTTGAGACCTTAAGAAAGTCTTGTTGCCCCCATGAATCAGACTTCATACGTTCCCTTAGCCGATGCAAAAAATGGGGTGCTCAGGGTGGGAAGAGCAATGTTTTCTTTGCCAAAACCTTGGACGACCGATTTATCATCAAGCAGGTAACGAAGACAGAGTTGGAGTCGTTTATCAAGTTTGCACCAGCTTACTTCAAGTATTTATCTGACTCAATATCTAGTGGGAGCCCAACTTGCTTGGCAAAGATTCTGGGGATCTACCAGGTATCATTTGCTGTATTTCATTTCTATTAAGTCGATGTCACTGTTATAATCAGTATTTTCAGCTTTCTGATATCTGTCTGCAGTGGAGCACTTTTATTCTGGTGAGGCAGTCTGGGTTTGTAGCGAAGTTGTATCTGTGGGTTGTTATGGTCATCTGACCTCCTGACGCAACTTCTTATTGTCAAAATATTTGAAGAATGTGTAAGATTATTATTGTTAAGCTTCCCATTTTCAAGTTAACTATTTTTCTTGAAAGAGCAAAGTTTCCAACATAGTCAGTCCTGTGCTTCAGAATTGCTCCTCGCGGTACCCTAAAAGAAACTAGGAGGTCACCCAAAAACGTTGTATAAATTAGTTCATAAGACAGATCTAGCTTCTGCACTTTGGTCTGCCCTTATTGGTTTTCCTTACAAAAAACAAAAAAAGCAAAAAATTGACTCCCTGAAATTTATTTGCTCCCCAATCTTTAGCAGCATTGTGGTAGTTGTACGTGTTCACTTCCTCATCCACCCCCACCAAATACTTCTTGCCGCGATCCTTACATCATTTTCCTTTGGATTTTTGTTAGGTTACATCAAAGCATCTCAAAAGTGGGAAAGAATCAAAAATGGATGTACTTGTTATGGAAAATCTTCTTTTTAAGCGCAACATCACTAAACTGTATGACCTTAAAGGGTCATCTCGATCACGCTATAATCCAGATTCAAGTGGAAGTAACAAAGTTTTACTTGATCAGAACTTGATTGAGGCAATGCCAACTTCTCCAATTTTTGTGGGAACGAAGGCTAAGCGGCTGCTGCAGAGAGCTGTGTGGAATGATACTTCATTTCTAGCGGTAAGCTTTGAAATAGTATCCGATATGACTAGTAACTTTGTTAAATTGTGTTCTATAAAGAGTTCTGTATTTCTTAATTCTAGCAGGGGTTACTAGTTTATCATTTCCTCTCTTCAGTAAAGATCAAAGTAGATGATTGCTGGAACCCCCCATTTTCTCCCTTTGCCATACGCCACATCTTTTATTTTTCTTCTTATTGTTTCTCCTTTCTTTTGCAAGATGCCCTTGACCTTGTCACTGCACTAGTTCTCTCATTTGTTAGTAGGTTTTCCAACTTTTTTGTTAGTCGATGTTAACCAGCATCAAGTATATGTTGAAGTGTCCAAAGTGTGACTTCATGCTCTTCAAACACAAGTATTAAAGGCAACGTATGTTTTGAGTCCCTGGTGTTCTATTTTAATAGAGAGTTATGGTTTTGCAGTCAATAGATGTGATGGATTACTCATTACTAGTTGGGGTGGATGAGGAGAAGCAGGAACTGGTGCTTGGTATTATTGATTTCATGAGACAGTATACATGGGACAAGCATCTTGAGACTTGGGTAAAGGCTTCAGGCATTCTAGGTGGGTCGAAGAATGCATCCCCAACGGTGATTTCTCCAAAGCAATACAAAACGAGATTCAGGAAAGCAATGTCTACATATTTTCTGATGGTGCCAGATGAATGGCCATCGCCAACAGACATTTCTTGTGGATCCCAATCCAATCTTTGTGAAGTCTCAAGTGGGCCTACATGAAGTGATACCTTACATATGGTTGCACAAAATTTTCCCCCACTAGTCTTGGTATCATTTTATTCAACCGTTCTTATGCCATCACATTTTGTATATTTTGTGTAGGAAGGTCGGGTGGTTGCTTCATCATTAGGATTATTTTGGTTTGTTCTACAGGAACATATTTCCATACAAAGAATTTGCTATTTTTTGGGCGTCGCCGCTGTTGTAATCTAAGCTCATGTACATACAATAGTCGGTCTTCATTTCTTTTCAGCCATGGTTTGATATGAAGAAAGGGTTGGTTCCCCAGTAGATTGGATCTGTCTATGGCCCGACTCAATTTCTATGAAATCTATAATGAAATTACTAATACAATATTTTGGGGCAATTTCTGATAATTAAGATAAGCTAGTAACAACTATTACAAGGAATCAAATGAACCAAGTGACTCCACAGGGACTATAACAATAAATTTTTTTCCTAAACTAGCAAATGACCAAAACATGTGTAAAGTTAAAAAATTTAAAAATGAAGCAAATCTTCACCTAAATAATTACAGTTATTAAATGACCATATCGATTATAACAAAAAAATTTATTTTTGGTAGTAGCATAATTAGTGATTACATATATTTTTATTTTTGGTTAATGCACCTATTTTAAATACATTCTTTCTGTATCTTTCAAAAAATATATAATCGTCCATAATCAAAACCTATTGTAAACCTTCCTTCTATGAACGGATCTAATTTTTCTTTTTTTTTTGGAAATATCATGGAATTAATTTTTTGTTCTATTTTGATATAACATGGTGGCAAATGGGATTCTTCAGGTTCGTAAATTTTTGTTCTATGTTATATGTCAATTTTTGCTCATTATTTTTGTGATGAAAAAAAGATTTATTTCCGAGTTTGTTTTAAAAAAAGAAAATTTTGCAATGTTATATGTGTATAAATTTTGTGTTTTTTTTTGTATTCTGCAAGTTTTTACGTGTTTTTGGATATTGAAGCAGATAGATATGTTGATTATGGTTTGGATGGAGGGTTATATAATTCGAACACTCTTTATAAAGGGTTGGTTGAAGTTTTATCTGCATAACTGAGGATAGACACAACAATTGAAAAAATGGAAATTAAGTATTTGGTGAGAGATAGTAGTTCACCGTTATCAATACACAATAATATGTATGTTCGTGTGTATCTAGACAAGAGAAGAGGGAGTGCTGATTTTTTCAGTAAGTACCCATTGTGTATAACATTGTAAAAAGGACAATAAAAGATGTTGAAAGTATGCCTGTTGTAGGAGCAGTTAGAAATTTGATTACGAGAAGGACTGGGTATCAAGATTTATACTCCACTGATTCAATACATTTGATTGGTGTTACTCCTAAGAAGGGATTCTTGATGTAGACGAGGGTGATATCTCTATAATAAGTGATTCTCGAAGTTTGGAACTGAATGTGAACCAAGTTTACAAGGACAAAAATGTGCTGATGGATGTGATTAAACACCACGCATTTGTCAACAAATTTTGATTTACAGTGATTAGGTCTAGTCAAATATGGTAAGTTTTATTTTTCTTGTGTGTGTATGTCTAGTGTAATTGTGGTATAATTCATGGTGTGTCTAGTATTTATCAATATATCATTTATATATCACTTAAACACAAAAACAAATATACACACACAAAAAATTCTAAAAATTAAGTGTGTTTTTTGTGTGTATATATCTGGTATAATTGTGGATAATGCTTGAAGTATTTTTCTGTGTAATGTCGATATAATTCATGATATGTGTGGTATTTACAAAATATATCAATTATATACTACTTAAACAACCAAACAAAATACTTAGGTGTGTTTTTTTGTGTATGGCCAAACATGGTGAGTTTCATTTTTTGTGTGTGAATAACTTGTGTAATTGTGGTATAATTGAGGGTGTGTCTAGTATTTACCAATACACCATTTATATATCACTTAAACATAAATAAAAAACACACACCACATAAATTATTATTTTTTTGTGTACATATCTGGTATAATTGTGGATAAAGAGGTCAAATCCATGTTGTTTAGACTTTGTTTTGGTCAAATATATGAAGAGTTGACTATGATAGATCCATCAACCACAATGTCGGTATAATTCATGATATGTCTAGTATTTACAAAGTATATCAATTATATACCACTTAAACAATAAAAAATAATGAGGTATTTTTTTTTTGTATATGTCTGGTATAATTGTGAAAAAAATTGTCTGTTTAAGCTTTGTTTTGGTTAAATCCATGGAGAGTTGGCTATGATAGATCCATCAAACAAAAATGTTGGTATAATTCATGATATGTCTAGTATTTACAAAATATACCGATTATATACCACTTAAATGATAAAAAAAAATTAGGTGTTTCTTTTCGTGTATATGTCTGATATAATCATGGATAAATCTTATAGTACTTTTGCTTTATTTTTTTGCATGCAGCTATTATGTTAAGTGCTCTTCAGAAAATTGTACTTGATTTTTGAATGCATTAAGTCTTAATTAATCGGCTATGTTCATGATTCAGATATATTGTGATTTGCATATCCAAATAATGATAGTATTGGATCATGTAAGAAGGCTTCCAGTACTATCATTATTAGACTTTATGAGGATAACAATACAAGCATGGAATGCCAAGCACAGTGAGGAGACTCACAATATCAACACAGATTTAACTGCAAAATATAATGAAATTCTCGAAGTTAATCGTGAGTTATCTTATGGAATGATGGTAAGTCGTCATTACTTACAAATATTTGATTTGTATCAGATTGAGGTATGGAAGTTTTGTTCAATTTTTTAGGTAAACGCATCAACACAATTTCTCCACGCGGTGACTGATGGAGCGAAGAGATTCACTGCTTGTTTAAGGACTAGAAATTATAGTTGTGGTCATTTTTAGAAGGACGAAATTCCATGTGGGCATGCTATGATTGCTATTAGGTACAAGAGTTTACATGACGAGAACTATACTTCTCATTATTATAACAAAAGAAACTTTGCATATGCTTATGCAATTCCTGTTGGACCTCTTTCATGTGAAAGTACTTGGGATATACCGTCTGAACTTATGGAACCAAAATTATTTCCACCAAATTTTAAGAGACAACCTGGAAGGCCACCTCTCGAACGGTGGTAATCATTCGGTGAAAATAAGTCTAAGCCGACAAAAGTGACATGTGGTTCATATGGTCAGGTGGGACATAACAGAAGGACATGTTCTAGATATCCCCCAGAAAATTTAGTGGTGTTGTAAAGATTTGTTGCTTATTGTATTGCTAGAATGTTTTGAGTTTTTATTTTATTTTGGGATAATTCTTGGATTATTTTTCTTCACAAGAGCTTAATGGATTTAGGATATGTGTTTTGTTATGAGATGATCCTTGTTTTAAGCATATATATTTCAACTTGTAGTTGAGAAATATTTGCATTATAATAATTATAATAGTTGCTTGTATATTTTTAGTATTTAAGTGATATATATTTTTTATTAATGTTGAAAAATTGATATATGTGTATTTAGTTGATATATAATTGGTGTATTTGTAATGACTTGATATATCCTTAATAAAAAATAATTAAAAAACTTGGGAAAGTCAATATCTTTGGTTGTAAAACCAAATGGTAAAAAACATGACATATAAATTTTAAAAACACCCAAAAAATTGTGTATATTTTTGGGTGTGTAAGTTATACATAATTGGAGACATGGTAACAATTTGACATACCATGAAATTAAACCCGGATAATATATTTAAACACCTAAATAAATTTTAAAAAAGATATATGTAACATATATTTTTTTATGTTTAATTAATATATAATTGGTATAATGGTATGAATTTGACATACACTGAATGAAAATCAAAATAATATAGTTAAAAAAATAGTATAACTGTGTTTTAATAATTGCTTTTATATTTTTGGTGTTTAAGTGATCTAAATTTGTATTTTAATTGATGTATAATTATAAGGTCTTGATAAATCCTTAATAAAACAAATAATGTGTTTGGAAAACTCCTGAAAAGAATCCTACAATAATAATCTTAAAAAATACACTTAGAAAAATAAATATTTTTGTATATTTTTGGGGTGTTTGACTGATATATAATTGGTATATCGATATCGATTTTACATACCCCGAATGAAATCAATAATATACAAGAAAAATTTAGTATATTTGCATTATAACAAATTGATTGTATATTTCTAGTATTCACGAGATCTATGCTTGGTTTAATGTTGAAAAAATGATATATGTGTGTATTTAATTGTTATATAACTGGTCTATTTGTAAGAACTTAATATTTATATATATATATATTTGGTGTTTAAGAGATATATACTTGGTATATTGGCAAGGTGTTGACATACTATGAATGACACCAACGATATAGTGGAAAAACTCAGTATGTTTGTATATTTTGTATAAGAAATTGCTTGTATATTTCTAGTATTTAATAGATTTGTGTTTGGTTTAATGTTGGGAAAATGATATATATGTGTATTTAATTGATATATAATTGATCTATTTGTAAGGATTTAATATTTTGTATACATATTTTTGGTGTTTAAAACATATATGCTTGGTATATCGGTCAGGACTTGACATACCATGAATGACACCAATGATATACTGAGAAAACTCACTATGTTTGCTTTTTTAAAATAGTGAATATATATTTTTGGTGTTTAAGTGATCTATATTTAATTTAATAGTAAAAACTTGATATATATTAGCATTTAATTGGCATATAATTAGTATACATATGAGGACTTGATATACCCTCAATAAAACAAATAATATACTAGAAATAACATTTTTTCCCCATGTAAAAAATGAATATATATATTTGTATTTAATATTGGATATAGTTTGTTTAGTATTTAAGTGATATATAATAGGTATATTGATATAGACTTGACATACCCTGATAAAAGACTTGACTATAATTAAAATGGTGGAGTGTATATTATTGATATTAAAACAATATATATTTGATGTAATGTTAGGGACTTGGCATGACCATGACTATATACACAATGATATACTGAGAAAAATATTCAAATCAAAATAATATTCTTCAAAAAACAGAAAGCGCACACACACAGAAATGATATCATTTAAAATTCACTATTAAAAAATCCAAAAACATATACTGAATATTTCAATCAAAAAAATAAAGGATCAATAATAAAAAATTTCCCACATCAATCATACCCAAAAAATAAAGTTTATTTTGAACCTAAACAAAATCCCACCAAAAAGAGAGTTGTCAAACTACTTGTTCACTGTACTAAAAAAATAAGACAAGTGAGGACTCCCACACATTCATCATACAAAAAGGCAGTGACTGTTTTGAACCTGAGAAACCCCAGCGAAAGATAGTTAACAAACTACTTGTTTAGTCTAGACTTGGGTTTTGCATGTTGATACTTTTGTGTATCCGGGAAACACTCTTTTGTATTGCTTGGACCTCCAAATTTGCTTATAACCGTTCCAGTGACCTCACTATAACTGATTGCACCATCATTTAGTTTTGATATTGTGTACTCTCAAAGAAGTGCACCATACCTTCGACGGTGAAAAATTGAATCAAATTCTTGCATTGAAATAGGAGTACGGTGTGTGATGAATTCAGCAAACGCGCAGGTGTAGAGTCCGCAGTCGTTGAAGAAAAAGGAAACAGGAAAGGGGTTGAAGAAAATGCAGAAATTATTAGCGCAAAAAAAAAAGAAAGGAAAATTTAAGAAAATATACTTTGAGTCAAGTTCTTGCTATGGTATCTTAGTAACTACTAAGCACTTAAGCAAGTTTGTCTGTGTCTTATCAGAATATGTCGGGTCCAGCTTCATTGGATATCTGTCCGTTTACCATAAAATCCTGTGCTACCTAGAAACAAAGGTATTATCGTAGCAAGTAATTTGACAGCTTGTGTTAGCATTTTGTTGTGCACTACTCCCCATCAAAGAGTGATACACAAAAAAAACATCTTTTCTTTACACGAAAAATAACAAAGATCCAATGAAATGACTCGCTGATATTCACTGGGTTGATGACATTATCAACTTTGTCCCAAACAATATTGGTGAGCAATTTAAAACCACGAATACACTAACCAATATTGTGATCCAGACATATTGTGCTCATGTTCAGTTGAGACTTTTTCCACAAATTCTCGACCCCCAGAATCCATGGCATGAAAAAACTATCAGTGGTGGTATATGTGAAGTGATTATCTGGCGAATATTTAGCTTTTCTCACAAATAATACATAATCACATCAATATGTTGTTGCAAAAAAGGGATAACCCACATAACAAAAATTAAAAATTTGCATCCAAATAAAATTTTATACCAATTAAATAATACATACTTGTCACATTGATGTAAATGCGAGACAAAAAAAATTAAAATATACCTCATCGTCCCAAGGCCTCCCACAATGAACCATTGTATGAAATCAATCCTTTTTATCAACTTTCAGTGCTCCAAGATTAAGTACAAACTTTAACTTGTCGCATGCCGTTGTGTACGCCAATTTCCTGCTTACAATTAAATAAGGAACATTTAAATGCAAATGATAGTAAAGAAAAAAATAGCAAATAAAATATTATTTTGGATCATGATATTGTAATTGAACCTGTTTCGTCTAGTTGACACATTCTGATAAATCCATTCCATAAATTTGTTCATGAGCTCATTAGGGACAGTAAAATCATCAAATTTATAAAATGGATGTTTTCTTTCAAAGTATATTGATCCCTTGGGACATGAACTTTCAATATCTGATAGGTGGACATATGGAGACGTAGCGTATTTGCTCGGATTTTTAATTTTGGATTGCAATTTTGGAGTGGATTCATTGAGAACTGAATCCAAAGCTATAATTTGTGTCTGTGAATTCAGGAAAATCATCGAGGCTTGGTTTATGAAAACAGCTTGGACCAGAAAGGTCATGCTTGGAGACTAACACAAGAAAACAAATGGACAAATTTAGTTTTATTATCATTCCCTGTCAAAAATAATTATTAAAATCAGTTAAATACTTGTACTTGAATCTATTAGATCTATTGAACTGAACCCACCCACCAAACTTTGACCGAATCTAAACATGTGTGTTATATATTTTAAGATGGATGAGTTGAATGAAATGTCTAAATTTAAATATTTGTTAAATAGATAGAGCTATTAGAGGTATCTTTAACTTAAAATCATACCTGCATCTTGAGGATCCTTCCCACCTGAATCAATTCATATAAAAACAAAACTCATAAAAAAATTAAATGTGTATTCAGTTGTATAAATTTGGGATAAAATTAGGTAAAAATATAAATACTTGAAGTTCCTTTGACAATGACTCGCATCCTGAAAATTAGATGAATATTGAATTTTTTGTTAAAACGACCACATGAATTCAGTTAAATAGAATTTGATATAAAAATCATATATGGATCAATACCTAGAGCTTGGACATCGTTTGTCACACCCCGGGAGGGTACCCTGGCATGGCCAACACTCAGAGACTATTGCTAGTCCCTAAGAGAACAACTTGACCTTATCACATCTATTCAATCAATGAATAACACATTAATGGAAGACTAAAGGTAGAAAAGGTGAACAATCTCGAATCTTATATAATCATATCAAATCAGTAAGGCTAGTATGAAAGAAACTAGCTCAAAATAATATCCAATCAACAAATCAACTCTAGTCTATGAAGCCTTTATCAACTGTTCAATGGTGCCAATGACAGACTCATGACTACCTCAAATCAAAATAAACATTTCTAAAATTTAACTCTAAAATCTAGATGAAAATATAAATGAGCATCCTCCGGAAGGAAGGAAGGGAGGGCTCACCAACTTAGCTGACTTCAATAAATCTTCAACGAAGTGTCTGTTAATGATCTCTAGTACCTGTCTCTGCATCATGGAACGGTGTAGTTCAAATGAACGTCAGTACGTGGAATGTACGAGTATGTAAAATGGTTGAATGAAACATGCATCAAGGTAGAATACTATCAACTCAGATAACTCAAATCAAGTGATAAGGAACTCAATCAAAATGTCAAATATCTATCTAAAGAAAGAATAAAGAATAGACAATGAACCATCAATCTAATTCAATCCAACCAAATCAATCAGAGTACTATCAATATAGGACCTATTTGGGAGTTTCTCTTATCCGACAACAATCACTTATGAGTCAGTGATCATACAACAATCTCGTTGATATTTTCACAACCGTTTAATACCTTGCCAGGGTAAGAACGAGCGATCCATCTGTAGATCAGGTCTATCAAACAATCCTCTATTATTTAGGACTTATCTAGATCTATCAATCGGGTCCTCTATTAATTCAAGGACCATATCATGAGGAACATCCGATCTAACAGGTCAATCCTCACCTACGTTTGGTGACGTAGTTTATGAGTTCGAGTTGGACTTACTCTCACTCGATTCGATGCTTGATACTCCTCTCAAGACTAAATGCTCGTAAACAATCATACCAACAACCTTTCAAGAATGAATTAGACAATTACGAAGAAGGACTTTCGCTTAGACCAATATATAGAGTTCAATTATGAAGACTCATAGGATTATTAAGTTCTATCAACCTCACTAGCAGTCACAATCACAATCAACATTCTCAAATCAAGACTCTAGACTCAATCCCTAGGTTCATTCATGCATTCTTTTACAAAGTAATATGTAGGGTTTGTGAAATATCTCATGTAAAAGTATTTATTTAGTAAATCAAGTTTATGATGATCATCGACATATGAAGATACGTAAGAAATGTATAATTTTGCAAGAAAACATTCAAAAAAATATGCATAAGGACTCAATATGTTCATCAATCGATCCATCTCTATCAAGGGGCACATGGAAGAACGATTTCATGCTTTACTTTAGTCTTACATACTTGGGATGAAGATAGACAGTCAAATTTTGCAAGATCTCTACTTGAATCCTTAATCTTCTCTCTTCTCTTTAGTCCTATGTCCAATGTTAAAGTGCGTAGAAGACTTAGGAATGAGTTTAAAACTCTTTTTAAATAAAAAATGACCTATATTAGTTGTGAATTTAGTTTAAGAGGGATGAGAAAATGACTAGAATGCCCTTTCTTTTAAAACTGAATATCAAGTACCGAAATGGGGCAAGTCCGCGATGTGTACTTATCGCGCTTCAGTTCATTTTTCGACGAAAAACTTAAAATGCATTGAAAATTATTTTTCTATAAAGAATACACATAAATCGCGTTTTTCAAATGTGTTTTGTATAATTTTTCGTAAATCACTTTCCTATCAATTTTTTGATCCTGTAGAAAATAATAAGACCAAATTACGTGCAAGTCCACGATAAATTCGCGACGCGGACATATCGCGCACTTTTCTGAAATTGCAATTTTACTTTGAAAAATTATATCCATTAAAACAAAATAATTTGAGGACAAAGGGATATGGTTATTATGATACCGGAGGAAGTTCTCACATGGCAAAAGTCTTTTTCGTGGGTACCATTGTGAATTATTTTGATAGAATTAATTTTAGGCATTTCATTTTTGTTATAAATCTTATTTGATTATTCAAGATTATTCATTATCCCTCTTCCATATGAGACAATAACTTTTGATTTATATGATAATACACATATCATCTGACAAATGAATTAAGAAGAAAAAATAACCAAAGCAAGTTATAAATCCCTAACCCTCTTCTTTTTTATTTTGGTGAATTTATTTTTAGAAGTGTTATTATAGATTTGTTTGGAATGATATCATAATACAGATTGTGTTTTGTAGAGAGAATTATATTTTTAGGTCACTTACAAATCTTTTAAAGTTTTGTGTCATTTTAATTGGAGATTTTTATTTTTATATAAGAGATCCGACAAGATCCTTTTCTTCTACTTATTTTGTAAAAAGCCAAGGATCTCATTACTTTCAATTTTGTCTAAAATTTATAATTAGAGATAACATATATTTGAAAGTTACAATTGTTATTCCTTCACAAAAATATAAATGTGTATATAGATGTTATATGTATAAAATCAAGGAAACTTTACTTTCGAGTAGCGAGATAACATAAGTATATTATTTGAAATAATCATATTTCTACACTTGAAATTCGAGATCGTATGAAATAAATATGAAGTTTTTATTTAAATAATAGTGTGGCTTTCATTAAATGCCAAAGACATAAATTTGACGTCACTTAATGACGAAAACACTATGATTTTTGAATTTTTTTATTTTCATATGAACACTTGTCGAAATATAGTAAATATTTTAATTTATATGTTTTAATTCATGTTAGCATATAGTAAATTATGTTCTTATTATACTTTCTGAATGCATAATAATATAGTGAAGTTTATAGGTTGACAAATAAAATGTGGGGATCGGTTATAATCTCTGCAAATTATTAAGAACTCAAAAGTTTTGCGTTGAATAATACTCCATCTATTTGAATTTTTTTGGCCTATTTTGATTTGACACAACGTTTAAAAATAAAGAAGATGTTTTAATCCTATGGTCAGAAATTAAAAATATGTCAAACGTATTAAAATATTCTTTAATATTGTGGTCTTAAATATATCATGTAGAAACTAAAACTAAAAAATTTCTGAAAGAGAAAAACATCATTCCTTTAGGAATTAACTAAAGAAAAGTAGATCAAAAGAATTAAAATGAAGGAGTAACTAATAATCAAGTTTGATATTTGTCTCATATTATAATAAATATAGGCACACGATAAATAATTGGTAGACAAAAAATTACTCTTGGGTAGAATATCTATATTTAGAGTATGTACACGGGCGATGAACCATTTTGACGTGAGATGACATTTTTTATTTAAAAGAAGTTTAGCTCCTCTATTCAAGATTCGGTTACTAAAGATATTTTAAAAACGGAGGTAGAGTAAAAGATATGGATTTATACAAATTCATTTGCTTAGATTCAAATTTTTTATTTGTATTTAAAAGAAAACTCATTTATATGTACAAAATATTAATTTAGGAATCCAAATACATAAATTGTAAGTTCTAGATCCACTAGAATAGAATTTACTCGATAGAGGAGTTACTAATTTGCTCTACTTACCCAATTTTGCATACTTATTAATTGAATAAAAGGGGTGATGAGCCCTAATATTTAATTAATAAAAATATTTGGCTAAGTTTAAATTCAAAAATAATGAATCTATGAAATAGGTGATGTATATATTTTTTTCGCACACAATGATATTTTACTTATGATAATACAATTGCATTGTAAGTCATGGCTTGTGAAGCTTTCAGGACTTCTATATGTAGTACTTTCAGTGAAGGTACATTTTCTAATAATATCCTTTGATCCTATTGTTTATTGTAGAAAATTAAACTTTAGTTGCACGATTATATTAATATTATTGTTTAAAATTATGTACTATATATAACTTGATCTATATACACGTATGATGCACGTGTCGTAGAACTAGTGTATACTAAAAGAGGCAAAATAATATTACAATGACAAGTGTTATCATCATAGTATTTCAAGTTTAAAAATTATTTTATAGCATTTACTTATTTTTTTCAAATATTCTTAAAATTTTCTATTGTCACAAATTGAATGATCATTAAGAGTGATAGAAAACAAAAAAAATATTTGATAATTGTCCATCAAAATAGATCAAATTTATTCCTTTCAAATTATCAGAAAAATAAAATTAAAATATTATAAAATTCAAGATAGGTGCTATCAAAGAGATGAAATAACAAGTATATATTAAGCAAATCATTTTTGAAATATGCATCTTTTTTGGTCGAATTATAAAGAGAAAAAAACTCTTTAAGATTAAGAGGGAAATTTTTAATTAAAAAATACAAAGAAAAAAATTAAATGAAGATCGGGCGCACCCAATTTGTTTGGTCTACATCCAATCAAAAGTTATCTCAACGTCAATAATAACGATAGCCAGATTCATTCTTATTTTACTCTTTCTATTCTCTCTCCATTGCTATAATTTGTGTCGCCGCCGCCATCTCATTTTTTTTTATACAAAAGATGGTAGATGGACTTATAAAATTCAAAGATCTACATCTTCAAAAATTATTTTTTAATAGATTTAATTAATATTTTTCTCTAATTTAATGTCATTCGATTAATTGAAAAAGAATAATTTTTCCTTATTCTACAAATAGATCAAGTGTAAAACATATATGTAAGTTGATTAAATAATTAAAAATTGTGCAAAATTGTAACACTTCAAGAGCAACTGATAAAATTGAAATGATACAAATAGTAACATAAAATTATTGATCCCCCTTTGAGTAACCATGTACTCTTTATGGTAGAAGCTAATCAAGTGTGTGGCTAACATATATCAAGAACAAAAAATAAAGAATCTAATTTGGTTCTCTATAAACACACGTAATTCATTTATTAACCAGTAAAATCACATAAATATAGAAATAACGTTATAACAACAAGAAAAAATAGAGATTCAAGATTTACTAAACAAAGATGAATCTTAAAAAAGATCGATACTAAACTCACACAAGGTATCGATTAAATTTTTTTGAAAAAAAAAACACACAAAACTTATTTATATCAAAGAACCAAAATCACAAGTTCAACACAGAGATGTCACCTTTATAGTTATAGGACTTCAATAAATCAACCATTTCAGTAACATTCTCTTTACAATGATCAACTAGCATCACACGAATTTCTTTCATCATACCATAACAAGTAGATTCCATTGAGTTATTTCCTTTAACAGTTTGAGAAAAGCAGATGCAAAAAATAATTTACTTTGTAAAAGAATGAATTAAGCGGTGGAACACTTAACCCTTTTGGTGGCGTTGTATAATACTTACAATAGCCAATGAATATGTTTAAATAGCAGTTTAGTTCTTCTGTTATATTTTTATTCAACTTTAGCCCCTATATAATTTGGTGGAGTATAATTAACCTTCAATTAACAAAAGTATGTAATTTTGATTTTTCAAACTAATGAAAGTTGAAAAATTAATAAAATAATTTATTTTAAATATAGAAAAATTATTTTTAAAAACAAAATAAAAGCTAAGATTACTTTGTTCAAGGATAATCTCCATTGATAAGAACGACAATGAGATTAACTCATATCATCCAATGAAAATCCTAATTAAAGTGGTTCAAAAAATTTCTCCCTCCCTCCCTCTGGCCATTTGTTTTATCGCTATTCTTCAAGATCTAATTTCAGACTACCATCTATGCTTTAATTGAGTTTTTGACTTTTTTGAGGATTTTTTTTTATGATTACCAATTAAAAATGTCATGATTAATCATCAACATGTTAATCAATTTGTTGTTCTCTTATTTTTCTTATTCGTATTTGATTTTGAGTATTTTTTTTATTAATTATGTATAGATATAAGAAATCATAAGAGACATTAGTTTCACCAAAAGAATTAAAAATATTACGGTTATAATTTATTTTGAAAATATTAACTCAAAACTTCGAAGCAAGAAAAAGATGCAGAAAATTGAAAAATGATCATTTAGGCATTTATCATCGAATCATATTTTTATTTTTTTTCTCTATATTATTATTATTTACTTTATTTAATAATTTTATTATTTTTAAATTTCCATTAATTTGAGATATTAAACTCGCATGTTTATACTCATTCAAGGTTATAATGCTTAATCAAATTATATATGGGTCAAAATTGGAATATACATATTACTAAAGAATCAAAATAGTTGTTTTCACTATAAATAGATTTTATTTCACCCATTTAATAATTTGTTTTCTTTCTTAAGTCAAGACAGTTGTATACTTTTGTCTTCTTCTTTTTTTCCCTTTCACGAGTTTAGTATGAAGGGGCGATTTTTTCTAGAAAAAAAAACTATTTTTCAGTGTTTATTTTATTAAACATATTCCAAGAAAATGTTTTTAGTTATAAGGAAAAACCACTTATGTATGATCCAAAATTTTGAAGGTTATGATCACGCCTATTCTAATTCACCTATACGTGAACCGATCCTCTACCAAAAGAGAAAATGAAAATGATATGCAGAAGTAATTTAATAATGCATAATTTAATGTCTTAACCCCAAATTTCAAATATAGAAAAGAAATGTGGAAAGTAACAGAATACACCAAAAAAAACTAGTTAAGAAAAATAGCGAAAAAATGATTTTATCTAAAGAAGAATCTTTTTAATGAAGGAAAAAAAATTTAAATAACATTTCTAAGAGTCTTCACGCTTTTAATATAGTACTAATTTTTTACACGTGCGTTGCACGTGTTTTTTCTTTTAAATAAATTTTTGGTGGGATCCACCCTTTTATTAATAAAGAAAATAAAAAATAAAAGTACTACATGAGAGGGCCTATTAAGATGACCTATTAAATGAAAATCTATCTAATAAAGTAAATCTGGAAGCTTCCTTTGAACTCCTCTTTCAAGTGCCTCTTCAGCTATTCCTCGATGGCTCCGTCATGTTGTCAAAAATTGTTGCTTCTGGTTTTGCTCATTCTTGCCGCCTTCCTCTTGTTTCTTGAGATTGTTTTGGGCCTTAGTGTAAATCAGGTATGTATCTATATCTTCTCCTCTCCATATCTTCTTCGATTGTTGCCTTATGTCATCTCTTTCAGATGTTTGGGATCTTCGTATTTCTTGGATCTGGTGGACATACCTCTTTGTTGAGCGAGCTTCAGGTTTTACACGATTCATGAGCCCAAATCCTAGATTGACTGTTAGTGTGATTTTTTTATTTTTTAAACTAGCACACACAAGTTTTTGTATGTAGCAACTGTGTTCGTCAAATATATAGCATTTCTTGTGTATGTACTTGCTATTTTTACCTTTTCTTCGTCTGACTTGTAGAAGGACTATATTAAACTTACTCATGTATGTTGCATAG
>JBCEWC010001296.1:0-42435 GCA_038996855.1 Solanum aculeatissimum
TTTTTGAAAATATTGAATGACTAATTCATCTTTAGAGTACCTAGAGACCTAGAAAATGACATAATGCATTAACATACGCCAATTCAATTAAGTTTATATGGAAAAAAAATTAATTAAAAAGAATAATCCTATAAAAAAATTAATTAAAAAAATAGTCCTACAAATTAATAAGGGCAAAATGATAATCTGACTACATTAATCATTATTTTCTTAATAGTTATTTCATATCAAAATTTGACATCTAATTGCGAATGGAGAAAGTATTAGACAGCAGAAAGATGATGGGGTTACAATCTATTACCGTGCAAATAAATGACACCGACCAGGAGAGTTAATTAATCAAAGATTGAATGTCTTAATAACAAGTGTAAGAAAATTAAAATTTCTCAAATTTGGAGAAAAACAACATGTTGCAAGTGACTCAACTCTCGCGGTGATGGGCAGCACCGCCAATTCTTTTTTTTTTTTTCTTTTCTAAAAAGGAAAACATTCGAACATTTAAAAAAAATCAACATTATATTCCATCCACACAAAAACTATCCCAATCAATAGGAAATTAAATTGTTATTTTGACTTTCCTCAACTATTAAAGATATTTAAAATAAAAATAAAAATAATGAGTTCTTTAATCTTTAATAGGCAAAACGTAAGTGTCCGTGCATGTAGAGTGAGTATTACTTTTTACTTTTTGTAAGATATATGGAATAAGAAATTTTGGTGGTGAAAAATAAATACTACTTCATTTCATTTTAAAAATAACGAATTTTTTTATCTGTTTAGAAAAGAATAATTTTTTTATTTTACAAAATTTTAATTTCAACTTTTTACATAATATATTTAAAATTAAAGAATATTTTAATACATTTAATATAATTTTAATTTAGGACCAAAAGATTAAAAATATTCTTTATTTTTTTAAACTTCATGCCAAATCAAGTCAAGTTATTTTTTTTAAACGGAGTAATAACTGTGATTCCCTTTTTTTGGTGAAGCATGAACGATATGTGTTGAAATGTTTGTTCTCTCGTAAAAGTTATTTTTTTAAAAAAATCAAAAGTAGATTATCTGAAATGTATTTAATCTCAAACTACTCAATGAGAAACATTGTACTGTATTTATGTAATTTTGGAGTTTGGATCGGGTCACCATGAGGATTACTCCTTAATCAGCTCTTAAGTTTATTAATTAGTTCTCATTCTATTCAATATCTCTAAGGCATAATTATAATCGGAGGAGGATTTCACTCTATTATTTTCAAATTTCTATCTTGATGACTGACACGTGATATAAGTTAAATTTTAATAATTAACATTTAATTGACTCATACCATTAAATGGAGAGAGAAGAAATGCTCTTTAGTCTTAATTAGTAACACTAATGAAGCATAATACTCAAAGATGATTTGTTTTTTTTTTAATATATCTTTTTAGCAAAAATAAAGTCAATTGGTTTCTTGTGTTCAAAGGAATTAAGCACCACTTGATGAAAGATAATATGTGCACACTTTTAGAAACTCATTGTTGCAATATCTCAAAGCAATACATTACTATTTTTGTGCTTTTTAGTCAGTGAGATTAGATTGTGTATCATCATTAGTATATGGTCAAGGGGACTAGAATTCTTTTTGACCAATTAGAATGTCTAACATATACTCCCATCGTCCCAATTTATGTCGCATCTTTTGACTTGACATAATATTTAAGAAAAAAAGAAAGATTTTTAAAATATATGATCTAAAATAATTCTTAGATATTTGTGTGGTTGAATATCATTTTATTAAGGATAAAAAGAGAATTTTAAAGATAAATTATTTCCTTTCTTTCTTCATGATGACCATATATTATCAAAGAGGTAGCATTTTAGATATCTCTTAGCATGCATGGAATTTTTGGTATGAATTATTATGCTTAAGACAAAAGCAAATTATGGTAAGAATACAAAGGAATATAGTAATACTAATGAGTCTATTTGGTGATGTGAAACGAAATTATGATATGAAATTACATGAGGATAAAATTGAAGTTTTTCTTTTCTCATAAATATAAAAAATCTCATAAATTGTGAAAACTATTAAAATTGTCTCAATTATTTATACAATCTTACCAAACAAGTAAAAGATCATAGTAAAAATAAAATACGTATAGCAAAGTTATTTTTAAAAATATGCATAATTAATTGATCAAAAACTTTAATTTAACAAAAAAAAGTAAAATTGAATATGAGTTGTAGTGAATATGAGCAGTGTTATTATTCAACGGTATCGTCATATTCATATTCCATGAATATTTCTTCACTTGTTCGTTATTCTCGCAAAAATTATTTTGGTACAAAAATGACTTCTTTTTATTTATAAAATATAAACATATTGATCAATATTTATATTTTAAAAATAAGAAATCATGCTATGAAATTTTCAAATCAGACTTCTTGAAGAAGCTCTAAACTTTCATCTTATAAAATAAAATTGCATGTCGAAATACTAATTTTATCTCATAATTTCAAATCACGATATAAAATTTCAATGTCCAAATGTCTACTAGGACTAGATCCATAAAATGTTGCTATTTGCTTTCCAAAAGTGTGGAAAAGGTCATTCCATTTCTTGTGCCATACTATTGCTATGCCATGTCCCAACACAAGCAAAAGGTCTAAATTATTGCTCCTCTCCAAAAATATACATAATATAATTGTCCTCCCTTTTGTCTCTTCCATTTCTTTTTTATTTTATACTTACTCTTTGCACTTGGGATAGCACTATAGGGCTTTACTTTCAATTGTTTTTTAATTTTGATTTTTAAAAAGTTGATTTAAGAAATTAAACATGGTAATTGTAGGTCATTAAAACAATTTATATTGGTTTTTTCTTCAATTATTCTCAATTTTGATTTCCAAAAGTTGAAACAAGAAATTAAAATTTTGACCACACTCATTCATTTACATGGTAATTGTAGATTATTAAAACATTCTTAGTTTTTCATAAGAGGAGTTTACCTTATAATGTAATTAATATAACTTTAAATATTATTCACGATTACATATAATAACATATTCAGTGTAATTTACATGTAAATTTAGAAAAATAAAATTATGTATATACAGATTTTATCCCCATTTTAAAAATGTCAGAAAAGAAAAAAAAACAAAAAAAATTCAAATAATTAATTGACCTTCAAACATAACAAACTAAAATATTACTACTAGATGTCCAAGATCAAGATTATACTATATTATAGCATAAGAGTTAGAACTCGAGACAAGTTGATCATTAACTTCCCACTTTCTTTGTTTCTTACTCCTTTTTGTATCATCTTAGTTCCTAGCCAAATGAAAGGTTTGCGCCAATGGATAACCTTAAAAGAAAAAAAAGGTACTCCTTCTGTTGATTTTTATTTGTCATTATTTCACTTATTGATGTCAAATTATATGAACTTTGACCAATATTTTAAAATGTATTTTTTTATCATATTAATTTGAGAAGAATTGCAGCTTATAACAGTTTTTCATATAGTTTTTAATCATATAAATTTTAAATATTAAACTTAGTCATTTCAATTTAATTTTGAAATTTAGTCAAGTTAACATAAAAAAACTAAAAGTTAACAGAAAGGAGTAAGAAAAAGTCATTAAATCTATATTCAAGCCAAATTGATAGTGGAAAACATGGTGGAAATTAGAATCAATTTTCCAAGTCGAATTGAAATGATTTTGACTTTTTGGATATTTATTTAACTACTACTCCAATAGTCCTTAGCCATAACCTTGTTTTGGTTGATTTTAGAACCCTAATTTCCCTAGCTTCTAGGGGTAATTGGGAATAGCACAAATATTTTGGTTATGACTTTGAGGATAATGGTTTTTGGTTAGGGATAGGGTTAAATATGGTAAATACACTAAAAAGTCTAGAACTACAAAGTAAGCAATTGGCATGAAAAGATTAAAAATAAATTAATAAAGGACTAAAAGAGCATAGGGAGAAGAGTTTAGGGGGTTATAATAGAATAAAATAAAGTTATACTTGGGGAATTGGGAAAGAAGTACAGTGGACCACACAAATATTAGCCTGCAAATAACAGAGGGCGGCACGTTACCCCTGAGCCTAAAGTTTCGAGGTCTTTTATTCCTCTGTTATGCACCCTCACCATACTTACCCTGCTTCCTGCCTTATCTCACGTATGATCGAATCCATTTTCGTGCATGCACGTTTTCTATTAAAGGACTATTTGGAGTATTTAGTAATCTATTCTATCATCAACGTTTTCACTTATTCTAAACCTCCTCCACCCGCAGTTAGAACGGTTTAAAATTAAATCAAAATCGATTACTTGAATTGAAAAAAAATATTGATTTATTCATAAAGAATTATTGATTTAGCAATTTTGGTAACGATTTAATTTCTTATTATTATTGAATTATCGGTTCTTAATAAGTTTTTTCTTAATGGGTTAATCGATAATTCTATAGTAAATTAAATAATTATATTTGTACCATTTGATATATAAAATCTTTGACTGCTTCATACTTTTATTTTTTATTGTCTCAAACGTTTAGTTATTCTACAATGTGACCGTATTAATGCAATATGTCAAGTCATGTGTATTGGATTTGATTTATCACCTTGTTTTTTAAGTAATTTTCAATAAAGAAAGTTTTGCATAAAATGTTAATGGTTAAACCGATAATGATCAATAATCGATAAGTCAATATGTTAATGATTCTACAACGATTTAGCATATCTACAAATTGATAACGAATAAGTCGAACTGATCGATATGCAACCTTGATCCCCCACCTCTTTTTTTTTATTTTTTCACGTTAGCTAACTCTAAAAACACACTGCCGCCAATGTTTTGCTATCGACAGGACCATCGCAACAAAATTAAAGATCTAAAGCTAAGTTTTACAGAAATTTTAATTTTTTTAGTTGATATACGTATAATAATATAAAATACTTAGTGTAATTCTAAAATAGAGTTACAAAAAACGTAAGATATACGTAAATTTTATTAAGTAAAAATAAAGAAAAATTAAGTATAATTTAAAGTTAGAATAGTAAAATCTAGCTTAAGAATTTGAGAAGTTAATATAATAACATCTAAATAATTTTACACTGATAAATTGATATAATAATATAATATTGACTTGTTGCAATGCTTCAAATTTAAAAAATATACCAAAGAGTAAATTTGATTATATTTGTAAATAAATAAGAATATAAGTTATATAGTATTAAAGGCTTGACTGTTTGAATTTTTTTAGAACATTTAATAATAAGACAATAAAATGGTGTAAAAAATAAATAAATAAATAAATATATATAATTAGGGGTGTAAGAGAATAAGAACACCGTATATTATTTTTATAATACATCCTATCAAACGATTGCATGTTCTGTTTTTTGAGTGGATATTTTTGAGATAAGGGTCTTTGGAAATAATTTTTCTATCTCTATAAAATAGTGATAAAATTTACGTATATTTTCTTTCACTCGTAAGATTTCACTGAATATATTATTATTTATCCTATCAAATAATTTTTAAATTACTGAGCAAAAAGTTTGAGAGAGGTCGGGAAAAGATTTAAATATATTGTTAAAACAATTTTATTTCTCCTTGTTTATATATAAATATATTTTTTGATTATGCAAACAAGGCCTTAGATTAGTTGGGGGTGTACACATAGACTCGAGAAGGAGGTGAACAAAGGCCTTCTCCATAGGATTCTGACTTAAGGCAGCCAACACGAGGCATAGGGGTTAGTATTAGTGTAATTAATAATTAATCATTGATGAAACAATATTCTATAAACTGTCAACACATTAATTAAATTCTATTATTATTAATTCTGTTAAAATTAATCTGCATAAGATTAATTAATCTGAACACGCTACAGAATATCATAAGTATGTGAAGAGGATTGTCATAGCCAATCAGTACACGACACGTCTTAATCAATATCTTTTTCAAAAAAATTAATCCCCCGTTAAATACTTCATTTAGGTGTGTTAAATGACACGATTTAATCAGTTATTTTTTAAAAATTATATCATTTCAATTTTTTAAGTATTGTATAATGTATAATCAAAATTAACTTTTTTAATATTCCAATTATATTATTAATTTTTTATTTTTAAAGTATTATTTCAAAATATATTATTATTAAAATATTTTTTCGCAACATGTTAATTCTTCGCCAAAAAATAAAGAATGTAAAATCTTGTGTTTCATCTAAAACTTTATAGTTTTATATAAGAGTGTTTGCATGGGTTTTGCCTTATTATTTGATGAAATATTTATGGCAAAGATCCAAAATCGTCTAATCACCAAATACCTATGACCTAGATTATATTAATATTTATAAAATATTATAAAACATATTTATATATATTAAATTTAATATGTTATTAATATATATAATATATGTGCATGCATCAAGTTATTTAGTTCGATTCGAATTTTTTTAAATATCTTTTATAAATTAAAAAGATCATTCTAATTATTCGAGATGGTTAGAGGCTTAAATAAAAATGAATAATTTCATAAAAAACATGATAAAAATCAATTTGGTCAAGGCAGACCATGATCAAATCATCTATATTGAACTTTTTTTCATCAATACACGCACCTTATAGACTATAGTGACTATATATGGTGATTTGTTTTATTTTATTGGATCTTTTATTATAATTTTATTTTGATATTCACATCTGCAATATTTATCTTGTGAATCGGGGTGTTTACGGTTTGGATAAAAATCAATCCAAATTGAAAAATCGAATCAAACTGATTAAATAAATTTATTTTATTTGGATTTGGTTTTAGTTTTTTTAAAATCGATAGTGCTTGGTTTGGGTTTGGATTTGTTCGGAAAACTCGAAGAAATAACCAAATCGAACAGATAAATTATAGTCATATATTTTATAATTATACGTACATAATACATTATTTATAAAATTAATTTTAAAGATGTTATATACATTTTCATCAATTTTTTTACTTTTTGATTTATTTATCTTATTAATTTCATGTATATGAATGTCTATGACAATTCTTTGTGAGACTAAAAATGTCAATATCTCTTCCTTCTAGATCAAAACAGTAAAATTTTAAACTTTTTTCACAATAAATATAGTGATTGAAAGTTCTATAGTATCAGTCATTCTAACTATTTTTGGTTTTGAATAGATTGTTGTCACTTTTTCTTCATTTTGAATGTATCATTACTTTTATTTTTGTGTATGGTTAATAACTAAACCGAACCAAATCAAAATCAATAATAACCAAACTGATAAATATATATTAGAATTAGTTTGGTTTAATTTAGAGAATTTAAAAATCGACTTAAATTGGTTTAATTTTGATTTTGATCAAAAACCAACTCAAATCAACTCGTGAATATCCCTACTTGTAAATATGCATTACTCGTTTCAATATTTACTAATGCATAATATGGCTAAGATTCTCGTGATCTTATAACTGTTCAGGAAACCGACCCGTGAACAACCCTACTTGGTAGATATTCTATATCACTTAATATCCTAACCTACTTCATATTTATTTATTTAATTAATGACACACTTATTTTTGTTTGTTTGTGTAACAAGTTAATGTTGTAAATAATAAAGTTATACAATGTGCCTCAAGACTCATAATTCTTCTTATAAATAAAAAAACTAGCAAAATTGTTTATAGTTTATTGTATGTTCAATTTTTTTTTCTAAAATATATAATAAAAAGATTCTTGAGGCAATTCGTGTACGTTAAATGGTCGGTCCCCTTATAATTAAAATGCCTTATCACAATTTGCCTTTCGAATTTCTAAGATGACTATTAAATATATTCAAAATTTACTTTTTACATGTGAACTAAAGTTACTGAATTCGAAATGAAGATGGGATGAAATGTAGTCAAATAAACCACAAAGAAAAGAAAAAATAGAGAGTAAAAGCATGGAAGAATGGAGCATATGGTACATTAGGATGTGAAATAGATTTAGTATTATATTTGCCATAAGCAAATGACAAAAAGAAGGCACATGAGATGTTTGAGAAAAGTATGGAGAGTCTCTAACTACAACAATATGCTTTGCCATCATGCATGCTTCTCCTTCTCCCACTTGAAATTAATAATTATAAACTAATTAATGAGAGATCTAATTGCATGTGCTGTCATGCATCTCACATAATTAATTATGGACAAACTCCTCACCAAACTATTGTTGAAAATAACTTCCACAAAATCTTTACATTTGTGGTGGTACATGTGTTGTGATCTTTTAGTATCTACCAGATCATTTTGTATTAAAAGATTTACTTTTAATAGAGGTTGATTGGATCCTTCAGTAATAACCTAATCTTTCGCGAGAGTATGGTAATCCTATCACTAAATTACAATTTGATGGGACTAATTCTAGTTTTGATAAAAAAAAAACCATCCCATTATCTCAAATCAAGTTGTTGGTTTCTAATAATAATGATTTGTGAAATTATTAGTAATATCTGTTGCTTGATTAGAAAGTAGAAACCTGCCATTTGTCTATGTGACAAGGCATTTCGACAAAAACAAAAGTAATCTTCAAGACATAAGGATCCAAGCAGATTTGTCAAATATTTGAACTGATTGATTTAAGTGAGCTTAGACATTAGTATTCTAGGTTCAACTTGCTTTAAAATGTCCATTAATAATTGTCAATTTCATGAAATCCAATATGATTGAATAAAAAGAAAAATATTAATTACTGAATACATGCTAAATTTCATTGTAATTTTATTTCCATTTCTTCTTCTTATATTGGAATTCATTCCTATTTTAATGAGCAAATTTTATAAATTACAAATATATAAAGCCTAATTATGCTCTATAACTATAATTTGGGTAGTTACATTTCGTAACTATAGTTACAACAACGTTTGTATAATTCGCATGTATACATTTGTATAATTCGCTATACAATTCACAATTTTTATATAGCATTTGTATATTTCACTATACAATTCGTGCACAATGTTTATATTATTCGCTATACAATTCACATTGTTTGTATATTTTGATATACAATTTGATTCACGCATAACTTTTGTATAATCACGCACAATATTTGTATAAATCACGCGAATTATACAAAAGTCAAGTTGTAATTACAACTAGATGTTTGTCGCAAGCCGTAATTAACTCAAACTATAACTATATTAGCTAGTTAACTAGTATATATTTGCTTATCTACCTAATTTTTTCTATTTTAATTAGGTTCATATATTTTTTGTTTGATGGCAAACGTACCATCCCAATTTTATGAATAAAATGTAAATACTAAAATAAATATTTTTTAATTTACACATTTTCAGAAATTAGTAAAAAAAAAAATGTTTGACATGGAGATAAATGAGATGTCATTATGAGAGAAGTCTATCAGACTTGGGCGGTGGGGGTAGTTAAACAGTATGTTATGTTCATATATACACTTCATCTACTTGGTAGATTTATGCCAAATGGACAAGAGATTAATGAAATGACTAATCCCTAATTAGTCACAATCAATGTAGACAGCGTCTTATTTTTTATTAGTACAAGATAGAATTTCAGGACATTTCAAATAGGAAATATTTGGTCCCAATGATATTGAGAATCTTAATCTACATAAATTGTTACTACAAAGGATTAGATTAGATAAAAACAACCATATGTAAACATTAAAACTCATTAAATAATAAATATTATTTTATATATTCTTATCAACTTGTTTTAAGAAATATGTAAAACATGTTAAAAACAAATTGCGTAAATAAAAGGATAACGTCTTTAGCGATTTAAACATTTTATGGTTAGTAAGAGAAAATAACGTTTATTTTGATTGTTTCATTAATTACGTGGTATGATATAGTTTGGTTTGGTTTCACGATTTTGTAATCATGAAAATTTTTCACTTTTGAAACTACTAATTTGGTGGTATCCCATGGTTTTCCTATTTTTTTTTTCAATTATATCCTTACTTAACTTTTAAATAATTCTAATTTAACCTTTATTTTTTATTAAACTTTACCGTAATATATCTCTTGCTTTTGTATTACTCATTTTCCTCTGCATCAACTTCTTAAGCTTCTCTTTCGCTTCCTGTCATTTCTCCCATAAAAAGTTCTTACTTTTTCATTTTCTTGTGTTGTTTGTATGTATTGGAGATATATTAGTTTGTTTCCTATTTGATTATATGTATTTATTAAAAAATATTGACAAATTTAATATTTATAATAATTAAAGGCATTTTTATAAATTTATTTGTTATGATAAATTGTTATTATTAAAAAGTAGCAAACCATACAATCTATCCAAATATGATATCTCGTACCATGTCATACCATACAGTATCATGCATTATGAAATCAAGTCAAACCACCATCCAAACAGAGGGATTAAAACAATATTTATAAAGCTTGAATTCGAGATCACTAGTTAATATAGAAATTTCAACCATTCTACGGCGTCTTCTTTCAATGAAGTGAAAGAATGATTTACTATTTTAGATGAGAATATGGTGGTTGAGCTTTTTGACAAAAGTCATTGTCTGCTTCTTTTTCAGAAGATTCACTGTAAATACCACATTAGATTTGGAGGGCTGGGGGGTGGGGATGCACGTTACTTTGTCAGAAGCTCGCCGGCGGCCAAAGTGGACGGTTGTTCCCAGTAGGACCACCTTTGTGTCACGACTCTCTTAAGCCCATTGCCATTGTAACTCAAATCATCATGTCTTATTCATACTTATCGGAAATTAAATATTCATATTGCAGGTAAATTAAACATTCATAATTTTTGTAGTTAAGAAAATTTACAAAACACTTGAAAACTTGAGCTGAAAGAAAATTGGTCGACTCTCTAACTAGGGCAGTAATAATAGCATATAAAATCAGAAAGTATAACTTAAGAAGATTTCAGTTTAAATCATCCATTGATATAGAAATGTTTTTGTTCTAAAAAAACTGCAGTAGAGCATTTATAGAGTTAAAGAGAGGCCATAAGAGCTGAGTTTGAGCTCAAACCCACAACATGCTCTACTAATACTGGAATCACCTATCAATATCACACTCAAAATGAGCGAAAAGCTAGGCGGAAAGGCTTCTCATCGCACATTTGCGTTCGAAGAATAATGCACCCTATCATGGAAACCCTGATCCTATCTAAGAAGATAAATATGAACAATCACTTGAGCCACTGACTCATGCTTGAGTTAAGATTTCCACCTTTCATGAGGAAAACAAAACAAGAACAGAACAATGCGCAAGGAAGCTGTAAAGTAGCAAAGCTTAAGTATAAAAATTCCTGTTGATAAAAGCCACAAGAGGATTCATTCACATTAGGTCATGGATCAATTCATCCATCAAAGATGAAAGGATCCCCTCCTCAATGTCAATACCCTCTTCGAAGGCTTCAAAGGTAAAATCGATCCACTTCCCGAGTTTTGTGCTCATGTCACTGTCGACAACCTCATCCACCCTCAACTCTTCCATGCTTGTCCAGCCAGCAATCTCTCTATACACTTCCTCTGCCAACTGCTCCTTCCTTTGGACCAATGCTGTCCACTTTGCCCAAGCTTGAAAACTTCCGCCATAACTCTGTTTACACCTTAATTCCAGACATTCAACCACCGAATCAAACAATACTCTTCTCCTAACCTTCAGCTGCTCTTCTGCATTTTTATTAGTTTCGATCTTCTGACACTCCAACTGGTCAAAGAGATCAAGAGCAATAATACTTTGAGCCTCACCCAGCACAAAATCTTCCATCACCAAGTCTGAACTTATAATTATATCTCTAATATATCTAAACTCCCAGTAAGGTGGTTCACTGAAACTTGTGGAGGGCGATGTGATAGTTGAATCCTTTTCACCTGCATAAGCAAGAGAAACTGAAGAGGCTGAGTCCAACAACTCTGCATCACCTTCTACCAAGTAAGTCCTCATGTAGGTTTTCCAACTCATCATTGTCTGAGATCCATCCGACAGATGGTACTTGCTCCCTGAATCATAGAGTTTCATCAGTCAGGATTTTAATTGATTTTTTTTTTCCGGGGGAGATGGAAATATGCAGGTAATGGACAACATTCAGTTCATGCATCAACGTACTGAACTTGAAAACATCTTTTAACATCCATAAGCAATTACTGTACCAATCTCGCAAGAAAGAGTATCACCTCATTTAATGAATAACAGAAATATGTTTGCAGTCAAAGTGCAACCCTTGCACTCTTATAATTTTCAGTACCTTATGAAATGCCTTCTCTTATTCAACATTTCTAGAAGACAACTACCTTCTTCCTATAATTAATTAGTCGAAGCAAGTGCTTAATTAGGCAGTGTTCATTACTACTGAAAAGCTTAATCCAAAAAGGACTGTACCAGGATAAGTAATCCCCTCTGTAGAACAGAAAGATAATTTTTATATATAAATTTGGAAAAGAGAACTTTAGCAACATTTGTGCAGTCATGTGATTATCAAACACAAGATGGGATGAGCAAAAAGTACAAAATTATCTTATTCCACACTATCGCTCTGATAAATGTGACCTTATGTTATCCTACTGTTGTTTTCCAAATTGTTTTTCCTGTTTTCCATTTTTATCCATCTAACAAGCTTGGGGCATTGAGCCCAAGTGGTAAAGTTTCTACCTTTTTAGATTCAAGATAATATGAAATGCCTTGTTACAGAAAGTTGAAACAAAACACAGAAAGATCTGCTAGATCTTATCTTGGTCTTGGCTTATTATCGTTTAGAACTTAAAACAAGTGCCCACTCTGTGCATATGTACTTTTTATTAGAAAAAACATTCCTAAATTCCGCAAAATTGTCACTCGTGCCCTTTTTTCTTTTGATTTGTAAGCCAGACTCTATTTTTGTTCTACGTGTACATATATTGAGGTGAGATTTATTTGGACACAAGAGTGAGAAGTAAATACCACCAGAAGTTTTACAGAACAAACATAATAAATGCTTTCAGCTAAGTCAATAATATAAATGACTATCACCTCAACTGCATGCAATCCAACCATTCAACAGATGAATCATCACAATCTTAAATAGGAGGAAACTAAAGATCAGTATTATTACCATCAGTCGTTAAACTTCTGTTGCTATCCAAGGAACTGCAACTGCCTCCAGAGATAGAAGGTTCCAAACTTGAAGCCGGACTAGAACAAGGGAGACTAAATTCTCTTTCACACGTAAAGCTGCTGGCAGTTTTAGGATTTTCTACCTTTTTTGGACCCTGAAATTGATGCAGATAGATCAGACTGGTATCATCATGCTGTTTTTTTTCTTTCTGAGAAAAAGTAGTACAGCAATAATACAGAAATAGGAATACAATATCTGCAACAATGCCTCACTTCCGAACTAGATGGGTTTGCATATAAATTCTCAACTCCAATTATATTACATCTTCGCGCATTTTATTCCATTACTTGAATATTTGTACAATGGGACAAATTAGAAATACTAAAACTAAAAAATTATATAAACCTCACGCGTACTCCTAGGTGACGTATAATCTCTATAACCAAGCTGAAAGGCAATTCGTCAGATATTGGATGTAATGCAAGTGTACCAAAAATTACTAAACCTTAAGTCCAACTTGTTGTATCGTGTATATAGGGACATTTTGCTTCCACTGCCTTGTTCTTTGCTAAGTACACATGGATTTCATTTATCCAAAAAAAGAACTCTGCATGGTTTTCAAAAGATTATAGAATCATACCATCATAAGTAATAATTTTATAAGACAGCAATGCTTCTTATAGTCTGAAGTGGGATCAAGGATAGACTGCAAACTAACAAGCCAAAGATGTTTTGACTTAAGAGTGTCATTGAGAAGTAGCCAATGCTAGGTCTTCACACAATAAATGTCAACTTTTTGAGTAACGATTATTGTGAACTCGTCAATTCATTGATTTTTCATTCCATATATGACCTGGTATGACAGTCTTAGAAAACACAAGTGTTGATGGCCTGAAATCTTGGACAAATACTTGCTTTTTAAGGTTAACAACTAGATATCAATCAATCAACTGTATCACAATCTCAAACTAGTAGGCAGCATATATGAGAATCCCCGTGTCCCCAGTTCAGAGGATTTATCATAGTCAAACGAATTTTACATTGGCCATTAACCTGCCAAAATGTTCCTCTTTATCTGGGTTAAGGATCAGGATGGAAAAGCAGAAAACAACAAAGAAGAAAAAGAAAGGTAAGTAGAGAAGTGGGAGATTGACGTCAATGATTCTATGAATGGCATGCCATGGTCATAATATCTGAGAGAGACATGGGAGGAAAGATGTTGAGATCTTCAGTTCCGAGGGAATCCGGAAGGCATTTTCCTGGAGATTATTTCATTCCTAAGCCATCATGTATCATTCTAATTATGTGTGTCAGAAAATCTACATCTGGACATTCAGTAATTTCAACTAAACAAAAGGAAAAAAAAGGGTGGGGGCTTGCAGATCCCTTTCGCTTACAGCAGAGAAAGCCTTTTATATGTCTACAGCTACTCTTTTTGTCATATATTGGATTGAGTAATTAAAGGTTGACTTCGAAATCATTTTAGAACCCTCAAATGACTAGTCAAATAAAGAGAAACAAAAAACACCAAAATTATTTTCACAGCCTCTTGTTGAGCTTGACTGCTATTATCACATAATAAACTATATGGCTTCTCAAAAGAAATAAAAACACCAAAGTTATATTACTTGGATCTCAGCTAAGTAAGGAAGCTGGACGGTTCAACATCAAAGAGTTCCTAACCTTTGCCATTATTCATGCAAAGTGGTCATGACACATTTTCACATTTGGGTACCTGTTAGCTATACAAGCATTTATCAAGTTGATGTACCTCTACCTAAGCACCTCACCTCACCCTTAATTCATAAGTGATTTCCTAAAATGATACAAGACTTGGCAATCTTCCATTTCTTTTCACCGAGGAACAAATATATGCTCCACTTTCATAAACTGAGAAAATTGTGGTATGCTATGTCAAAAAGTTTCTTACTCATTATGATCATACGTTCAATTTCTCGTTGCTTTACCTGTTCCAAGTTTTCATCCAAGAGTTTGTTTGGGGATGGGTTGGTGTTTTAATCATAAAAATGGCATTTTGAAGCTAAGGGAAATTCAGAAATACCTGCCACATCTGAGTTGCAGTAAGCCGGAGGTCATCAACAGAAGAGTGACCACAGTCACCTGCTTTTTCATGAAGCAAATCAACTTGAAGTTTCCTCCCATGTGCTACAGTGGACACACTATCTTCAAAAGTATTGGCAGAAATAGAAGCAGTCTCTGTTTGGATGAGATCTTCACAAGATGGTCCAACTTTAGAAGTTAATTCTTTAATCTTTTGTTCTAAGAGAATACCTAAATCATCACAACCAATGGGATTCAAACCTAAAGAAGATATTGGTGATGTTCTTGAATCAGACTGATCATCATAAGAACCTGGAAAGAGACACAAACCCTTGTTCTTTTCCAAAACATGACTTGATGAAGTGGGGCCAGGCATTGATTTTTTGATGGGTGAGGTGAAAGTAAATGACACTACATCATTCCCATTTTTCCTGTCAGCTGTATCCCAATTAGAGGATCCTTCAATAGTTAAATTACATTTTATAGACCTCTCATCTTTACTCTTCATCATATTGTCAGCACCACATCCATCAGAACCAATATCGACATTGACTGGCTGTTTCTTTCCAGTTAAGGGCCTCACACTGGAGTCCCGAGATGATGAAATATCCTTTCCAACATCAGTTCCTACAATACTTGCAGTTCCAGTAGCACTTGTGGTATTTACAACAATTCTACTTACAGTCTTGGTTGACCTAGAGATGTTGCCAGTAGATAATTTTTTCTCTTTGTGGTAGGGAGCTGAAGTTTTCAAATTCTCCCCATCTTTATTAGATGCAGAGTTCTGCTTCTGGTTGTTCTGCCTGAGCACATCAGAAGGCCGGTTGAGTGAATTTTTCCTTTGCCCCACTTTTGCACTAGGCCGCCTCCGACCAGACTTAGAGTCATTCTGTTCTTTCTGGTTCAATGGGTTCTTACTAGAAGTAGATTCCGTAGATTCCTTCCCCTCTCTTTTCTGAACGTTGGTCCTTGCCTGGACTGCTAGTGAAACTGACTTCTCCTTCCCTTTATTTTGGGAGACATCTCTTCTTGATACCTCAGAAGCCCTCAATTGACGTGTACTATCTGATTGAGCCTGGCCTCTTTCACCGGGTTGTCTTCTGATGTTCTTTACAGAATTTTGTTCTTTTGGCCTGTGCGATGCTTCATAATTACTAGACTGTCTCTGAGCAGCCTCCATTTTATTTCTCAAGTCCCGTATTCTCAAAGGGACAGATGAAGACCCAGAAGACTGCACCTTCTCTCTGGCCGCGGGTCGGGGACTCTGCTCATATATTCTGGCAGCTGCCTCTATTATGTAAGCTGCATTCTTAGGAGGGATGAACCCAGGACTCTTGATAGGAGACAACAATCTGTGTTGAGTAACTGAAATAGGCTTTGCTGATTTTGGAGGCAATACCTCACTTTGGAACCTCTCGATGGGCCGGCTCTGCACCTTCTGCAGCCTTATTTCAACAGGATTTTTCGTAAATCCATCCAATTTATTTCGCATGTTACCATCGACTATCATATGATGTTCATTCTGGAAATCAGCAATAAAACTTAGATATGGAGAATCTCTGAAGGAGTGACAATCAGAGGATGAGTTAAAATAGGGATCAGACTCTTTTGAAGTTGGCAAAGAATCCAATCCCATGAGACGTGCAACAACCCCAGGTGCTTTTTGACTAGAACTTTCATCCTCAGCAGCTGATGAAGCACTGTAAAAATCACAGTTCTGCTTGGGGTTGGAACCAAGACCATAATCATGAGCCTTCAATAACATATACAGATAATCAAAATGACAGACCAAAAGATATTATAAACACTCACAAAAAATCCTGAATTATTTGAGAGGAGATAGCAGAGCAAAGAACAAGGAAGTTACCTGCTGAAGTCTTAAATTGGCTGATCCATTGGCATTTTCTTTTCCTTGTTTAGAGTTTTCTACAGCCACAATACAGGAACATGGGATAGCAAAATATTCATCAATAAGCATCAGTTATAAGAAAAGTGGCCTTCAACAGCCAACAGGTAAGGAGAAAAGGAGTTACCAGGTAGTTCAGACTTGTTAGAGAAAAGCTTTTTCCGAGACTTGATATTCCAATCAAATAGCTGAAGAAAGCCACCCTTTGAAGTTCTCTTTTCAACCTCCATTTCCTCATTTAATAGAAAAATGCTTCCATGTGGATGAATCAGCAAACAAAAATCAGAAAAAGAATCTGTTGTCAAGAATGGAAATTTTCAAGGCATGAAATCCCAGATGTTGTACAAAGAATGAGTTAATAAGTAATTAGAGGAAATAAAGACTTTGCAACAAACTTCACACAACTTCCATTTACAAGTGTGTTTAGAATGGAGAAAAATGTTTTCCATAGAAAATTTTCTGTGATGTCTGGTTGGGCATGAAAATAGGTGACGTAATACAAATTGTATATGGTGACAAAAGGGTATACTTGTAGTTTCCTAGCACTTTTAAGTACTAAGAGTTGACATCCATATCTACATGTTGATTATTGTTGAAATTATATGATAAAAGGTGCTGTTTGGTTTACGGTTTCATTACACATGGATTATAATACATTGTTGTTTATGCGGAGAGTAATAATGTTGGAATTGATGCCCAGGGCTTTAGTCTAGTGATAATAGTGCAACACATAATGTATTGGCTAGATGCATGTTCATGGGTTCAAACCTTAGTGCATGAAAAATCCTAGCATTTAGGGGAGAAGCATAGAGGAGCGGGCCATTATCTATCCGGATTCAAACTACACACCACTAGCCTTGAAGATTTCTCAATTATCAAAAGATAATAATGATGTAGGAATTGTCATACTATGAATAATAATGTGTGAATAATTAAAAAGTAATTATTATGTAGGAATTGTCTATATTACTTTTCCACATTACACCCCATGTAGTTAACACAAGTTCTCGTATAATTAATATATGTATCAGTAATCGTTGTATAAGTAAATACCTAATTCCATACCATGGTCAGAACATCCTTATCCCATCAACCAAACAACCCCTAACAGATTGACATTCATAAAGGAAAATGATTTTTCTCAATAGCAATGGAAGTCATTCCCTCTTTTCTGGCAGAAAATATATTTTCTAGTATAAAACATTTTTCCACAACTCAAGGTACCAAAAAATGCCCATATGATTTCACAGAGAAAATTTACTTTTCAGGAAAGCATGTTCCTTCATACCAAACAGTCAAACACACATAACATTTCGAGAAACCATCTAAAAACTGCAATTTTTCCAAAGCTTAAAACTAACTCTTTCTAACCAGCATTACTTAATTTGAGCGAACAAAAGATTCTCGAAGATCCAACAATTCAATTACTTCATCAAAGTAAACACGTAAACCTAAAAATGCAAAAGCGTTTTGTTTAAGCAGCCCCGAATTCGATCCAACACAAACAAAACCAATCAAAAAAAAAAAAAAATACATCACAAACATTAACACGATTAATTAATCAAATGAGGAACAAATAAAAAAGCCGGAATAATCCAGAAACAAACTCACCAGCGAATCTTCGATCAGACAAATCTCACATTCTTTCCACCATTAAAGTAAGATCTGAACTGTGGTTGAAGCAAAAAAAGTAGCCTAGGGTTTTCAAAACAAAAAATGATCGATGCGATGATGGAGAAAGAGTGAAGGTGTAGCTGAGTAAACAAAATGGGAAGTGCAACTGTGTGTGTGTGTGTTTTGAGAGAGACGGAAAGAGAAAAAGAGAGAGGGGAGTGGATTTGAAATTAAAGGGGAAGGTGAGAGTGAAGAGTTAAAACAAATTGACACGGAATAGACAACGTCATCACCGTTGCATATATATTCTGTCCGTTCTTCTTAATTGTTAAGTATAATAGGTTATTTTTAAAAAAAGTTTTGACTAATTTTCAAACTTAAATTAGATTACACTAATTTATTTATTTTTAAAAATTAAAAATTAAAAATTATACAAAAAGTATTATTATGTACATCTATTTTAATAGTCATAATTTTTATTTTTACAGTCAAACTATATAAATTTTGACTAACATTTTAAAATATATTTTTTAATCATAAAAAAATTACGATCAATAATATGTTTCATATAGTTTTTTAATATCTAAATTTTTATTCTAAAATATTAGATTAATTTAATCTAATTCAGATTTAAAAATTAGTCAAATTGACTTTTGAAAAACACAGCATGACAACCAAAATAGAATAGAGAGGATATGAATTATTATTTTTTATATGATAAAAATATAAATTTTAAAATACCAGTCAAGATTTATCTGTTTGACTCTCAAATAGGAAAATATGATAAATAAAATGGAATGGGGTATTTAATTACAAATTCTCCTTTTTTGACTCCTCAAATTAAATTGTTTGCGTGCTCTTTTTTATGTCACAAACTTAAATACATAATCAAATAAATAAAAATATCCATTTTTATTTATTTATAATATAGGTAATCAGTATTTGCGTTTTCTTCTTCAAATTGAATTATTTGCGTTTTTTTTATGTCACGAACTTAAATACGTAAATCAAATAAATAAAGATATTATTTTTTTATTTATAATAAAGGTAATCATTATTTGGTGATGCAGTAACATTCAAGGTGGTTATACAAAAAAAGAGACGATGATTTGATTTATAAATAAGTTATATTAAATTATTCTTTTGTGTTTATTATTGTGATGTTCGAATTAATTTACTTATATTTTAATTGATTTTATGAGACATATGCATACTACTTTCAACTAGAGTAATTAATTGAATAATTATATTTGATGAAAAGAAATTACTTAATATGTTTTTTCGCACTTGCTAAAAATAAAATTTAAAAATTTATAAATTTCAACTTATTTCATTAATCATGTATCATACCGTTGAGTGTCAAACAATCCTTAAATTATATACCTGGATTAAATAATGATGAAATTATTTAAGAAATAGGAAAATAAAATATAGTAGAAATAATATTATATCACATGTGTTTGATTAAAAATTTTTAACCTTAATTTTGAAAGAAAAATCTTGAAGTATGGATATTTATCATACTTAACTTTTCTAGGTCAGTATTTTTTATATTTTGATTTAAATTAAAATACATGTCATTCTCAAATTTCTTTTTAAACACTTAAATATCATATTAATGATAAAAATCAGTGGACATATTAATAAATTGGACCCCTTTATGTGAAAACAACATACATTTAAATATGCATTTATGAAGCAGTAGAATTAGTGTAATTTAGAAATTTATTTACCTTCCATGCATATAACTTTGAAAATCTATTGAACTGAATTTGAAATTAGTCAAATTAAAAAATGTATTTTAAAAAAGTAAAATTCATTAATATAAAAAGAGTTATCTTCAAGCCTTTATGCTCCATTTTTCTAGTGGGATTATTTTAATATAAAACAATAAAATTATTTTTTATTTTATTTTTTCTGGTCTAGAGCCAACAAGGTGGAACAAAAGATGAGCATTGGGAGTATTTTTAATTTTTTTTTGCTGTTTTTGAGAGGGTACAATATTTAAAAGAATATACAATTTCAATAATTCTAAGGTGTTTGCTTTTTAATTCAATTTGACTTTCCTAAACCTAGTTGCCTTGTACCTTATACTTGACTTGGAGTAATAATTTATAATACTCCTTCGGATCACTTTTACTTGTTATTGTTTTGTTTTTCGAGGTCAACTTAACTAAACTCTTAAGCTAAATTTAATATTTAAAATTTAAAATTTAAATAGTTGAAAACTATATAAAAAATGTTATAAGTTGTAATCCTTCTCATATTAATACGATGAAAGAATTTATCTTAAAATGTTGGTTAAAGTTCATGTAGTTTGATCTAGATAAGTGAAATCGTGACAGGTAAAAGTGAACGGAGACAGTAGTATATTAGTGGAGTTAGTTTTAAATATTCATAACTTTGTATGAGATTCCAACTTATTGCTTCACTGATTTACTGAAAAACATTTTTTTTCATGATTTTATGTTCTAAATATTATACCTTTTGACATATGAATTTGTTCTAAATGTTTGATGTTTCTAGAGAAACAAGAAATTATTAATATTATTTTCTTAGGAGAGGTCCAAATTTATCGATCATGTATTATTCGAAATTCTTTGATTTGATCCTTCATGTACATTATACTTTTATTTCATTTTTATTCTTGATATTAATAAATTATCTCGTATTTATCCCATTTACACCATAGAAGCTCCAAGGTAAAATTGGTGAAGTAACAAATTATTTTTTGATTTTTTAAATTGGATAAATAAAAATAATTATTTATTTTTAATATAAAAAATAAATAAAAATGGACGAAAAGAATATTATACTTATCAAACCAACCCAAAATTTAGTAATTGTGGGAATTTATTTCTCACAATTATATTATTGAATTTTCATGTGACATGATGCATCATTGATAGGTCCCCAAATTAAAGGTGACTTTAATATTGCAGTGCAAAATTTCAAAGTGTCCAACATGAGTTTGTCACATTCAAATCCAGCAAATGAGGTTTAGGGGGACCATCATATTATAGCCATGTGGAAATACAACAGTGTAATTTTATTTATTAATAATGCACAATTTCTTGTGATGTGAAAAATAGTACTAAAATTAACAACTTCTTAGTAGGAAATATTTTACTCATCGTGAATCTTAATTAGTGAGCCACTAGATACAGAAAATAAATAACGTTATCTTTATTTTACGTAAAGATATAGTTTATTTGTATTTTTAAACTATAAATTTAAGTTCTTAAATTTAAATATATTTTAACATTAATAAAACTTTGTGTGCAATCTTGACGAGCCTCCTTTTACGACTACATATATATATCTGAAAAGAATTTATGAAATATGCATGTGAATTAGGTCAAAAGATTCTGGAAATCTAAATTCCATTGGCTATATATATGTTAAGATCTTAGATGTCCATTTCAATCATAATTGTTGTATCTCTTTCCTCTTCCGGCACTTCAACACTCTTCGTCTCATATTGCTTGTCATTTTTTTATACGTTATTTTAGAAATCGTAAATAAAAAAAGTCTTTAACTTTTTTAATTATCCTCGTTATTTATGTGTCTTACCATCAAAATCAAAAGTTAATGATGGAGGATTTTTTTTCTTTGGACTTTATAATACTTTCAAAATGAAAAATAAATAAATTAATTTAATCTTAATTTTATACTAAATAAATATTTTTAGTAATGTACACAAGTACTATGAGACGGAGGAAGTATTATGAAATTGGGGACTTATATTGCCGATCTTAAGTAACTTGAGATGGAACATTGTAGTAAATTATTAACTACATTGTTAAGATACGGATTTAGAATATGTATTTAAAGAGTTAGGAATTTTTGAAATTTTAATCGCAATTCATTATTTTATTGAGTTTGAAATCTATTATTTATATATATTTAGTAAACAACCTCTCTACTTATGTGAGGTAATGGTAAGGTCTGCGTACATTTTACCCTTTCCATACGCACTCGTGGGATTATGTTGTTGTTGTATATATATATTCAGTAAACTTTTTAAGATATTAACAAAGTTTAAATCAATGCTATTAAGTACAAATAAATTCATAACTTGTCTTCTATTTCATTTATTGGGTTTGAAATATATTACTTTTACTCAAATAGTAAATTTTGAATATATATATAAACAGTGTAATTAAAGTTACTATGTTGGAATAAATAAATAAACGTCCGCCCCTACCACCATTCTTATTTCCACCAAAAGCAACATCAAAAGCTGCTGAAATCTATTAAGCAAAGCTTTTTATTATGTTTTTTTTTCTATATTTTTTTTATTGTCTCATTTATAATTTTTTTAATTTAGGAATAAACACTTTAAAGGCTGAGAGGATCATTAAAAGCACTTCCTCCAAGAGGCCCCCAACAACAACTATTCTACAGTTAAGAGGAAGTTGATATGTGAGCTGGAGGCATTTGAATCATTTGACTATATCATTATTATTCTTTATCATATAGTCATAGGAATAAGAAAGCTAGTATCAAAATTAAGTGTCCATATGTATATTTGGCTACTAAATCAACAAGATTACTGGCTTAATTGTAGGTGCTATTAAGAAAAAAACAAAATTTTATGAGTTCTTTTTCCATCTTTTAGACCCCATGCATTACACGAATAAATCTTGATTTGGACGAATTCAAATGCATCATTGAAAATATGTTCTTTTGCATGAGATTTATTTGTAAATCATGGTTAATTTTTATATGTTTTTACTTCAATTTTGGTAATTGACCATAGTATCTCTAGTTGAAGTATCGGGCCTCTTTTTCGTTGCCTAGATTACACCTTCGGAGTTCGATCATTGACAAGGTTCAAAGAAAGGGTGGGCCATTGATAAAGAATCGATGGAAAACCACAATGCTAGCATATGGATGTAAAACTTATTTTTTGCTAAATCAATTACGAAATATTTTTCTAAAATACAATCAACATGATTTGGTGTTGTAGTGGATATAATACTATTTTTCTAAAATACAATCAACATGATTTGGTGTTGTAGTGGATATAATACTCCCTCGGTTCACAATTAGATTTCAAAGTTTAGCTTGACATACCTATTAAGAAAACAATGATTAGGATAGTGAGATTACCATTTCACCCCTATTAATTGATAAATATATATTAAAGTCATAATTCAAATTGTAATACATTTATTATTATCAATACAATGGCAAGTGAAAGTGTTTCTTGATTTAATAATATTAATGTTTTTTCAAGAAATATTGCCTAGGTAATCTAAAGATGAATTGATCATTGAACATTTTCAAGAAATTCTACATTTAAAAAAAATATTACTTCATCTGTCCATCTTTATTTGACCTCTATTGACTTGATACAATGATTAAGAAATAGTAAATGATAGAGAAAATTTTACAAAATTTAATACTAAATTTGTTTACCAGGATGATTCTGAACAAATGAGGGTTCTTCATTACCCCTCACTGGGACCGTAATCATCAAAAAACACCAAAGAGAAAGGGTTTATTTTTGTTGTGTTATGAATGATTGTGTAGCAGAATGCATGCCCCATGTCTCGCAATAATATATGGGTTTTTTGGTTTCTCATGTTTATTACCCACGCTGGAACCCAAGTTATCCAGATCGACACTGGGTAGGTCCATTTAGGAATAACGCTTCCTACCAAGAATTATTGGATACTCAAAGCTCAAAATGAAGATATTTGATTAAGATAGGAGCAATCTCATTCACTACATCATATCTTTTAATGGTGCAATAATAAATAGTAACACAACTGCAAAGCTGCCACTTCATGAAAACTAGGAATTCTGACAAGAAAATGCATTCTTGCATTTATCCCAAGAAACAGTGCCAAGAAAACTGGAGCTAGAGACACAGACAGAAATAAATACGGGACAAGATTTACGTGAATGAGATTTAATAACACGCCACCGTGTCAAGAGTAGAATGATAAAAGGGGTTGACATTTCCTACCATATATGAAGCGGTTTCACCAAATACTCATGCATTAAGACTTCAACTCTTCAAGGCAGATCATGAGGAACAAGCCAAATATGTATATGACTTTGATGAACAAACATTCAATAAAGATAGCCATCTCCCATTAATGCTGATGTAAGTTAACATGTACAATATCAACTGTAAATAACGCTATACAACATGCGCTTCATTTATGTTTTCTTGAAGCCAAGCATTTAACTTAGCTTTGGGCCAAAATGACATGACAGTAAAGAAAGAGCTTTCACCTCCTTGAGTCATAATTGCAGGACTTGCACTTGCTAATCCAAAATGCATCTTTTGCCTCTTGAAGATGAGCGCCTTGTTGAATGATCTTGACCATATTACTAGTTACCTAGTCACTAATAAAACCTGTCAAAGTTTTTTTATCAAAACTGAACCATGTACTGCTCAAAACTTTAAATGTCACTATCTCCATTCAAGCGTACATGTTTAGGATGGATTTTTTTTTTGGTTGAGCAATAGAAGCTTGACATTTGTACTGTGGGTCTTCTCTTGGGATTAAAATGTAGAACCTTCATGAGGAAGACTTGAGACAGTTGTCACATGGATTAGAACCATTCTTGCAGGAATATTGGTCAAAGGACTCTCCAAAGTGTTCAAGTAACAGTTTTCTCCGGCATTCAGTCTGCAAATTTAAGGATGGTGTCATGATTAAGTACATAACATAGAGATGATTCAAGAGACTGTCCAGTAACAGAAGAGTTAGCTAGAACAATGAGGACTACGCAAGACTAGCTCTATAGGATATCAATTAACACACCTTAAGTTCACAGTATTTCTGCATTTTTCGAGCTTGTTCCATGGCCCTCTTCAAGCTTTCCTTTTTATAGTCATGCCCGCTTCTTAGCATGCATACAACTCGACTGAAATCCTTCTTTTGGTATAATATGACACATGTAGCAGGAAGGCTGTCTCTTCCTGCCCTTCCAGCTTCCTGATAATAACTTTCAATAGATTTGGAGATTGTATTGTGAACAACGAACCGCTGAAAATGTAGAAAACTATCAGTCCCTATCTTATTCCCTGTAATGTCAAACAGTGTGTACAATGGAACTTCAAAATGAAAAGAACTCACTCCGAGTATCACAACAAGAAATATTCATAGAAAATTTAGAGCTAAAATGGCTAACCATATCCAGCAAAAGGTAATAAAAAATTGATTTTAGAACTTTCCGTTGCATCTCTATGGCTTGTACCTTAAATTCACAATAGGTCTTCTATATTTGTAGCAAGATCACTTATCAGTGACATTTGATTAAGAATCATATTAGCAACATCATCAGTCAACAAAGAGCTCATATTATGGAAAGAAGCAGAGAGACATCATATTCCACAAGAACTCACAACATCCGGTTTGTCAATTCCCATTCCAAAAGCAATAGTTGCACAAACGATATCAACCTCCCCAGAACGCCACCTCTTCTGAACTGCAACCCTCTGGCGAGATGCTAAACCAGCATGATAGTATGCTGTTTTGATTTTGCATCTCTCATTCAAAAAATTTGACACATCCATGCACTCACTCTTTGATAGGCAGTACACTATTCCAGATAGATTTTTGAATCGGTCCAATAATAGATTCCCAAGTTGCTTGAGTGGCTCTTTGCTCTTTCCAGTTACTTCATACTTTAAATTGGATCTATCAAAGCTGGTCTCAAGGACAAGAGCACGAGGAATTCTTAAAGCAGTTAAGATATCCTGCAGAGTGCAGAAACTGTGAAAAACCAAGAGATTAAACAGACCTCACAAAAGGACAAATTTAAGTAGCTGTCTTACTTCACGGACTGCGTGGGTTGCTGTGGCAGTTAATGCCATCACTGGAACATCTGGAAAATTTTGCTTAAGACATCCTAATACTCTATAATCTGGCCGAAAATCATGTCCCCATTGGCTGAGAAACAGGTAAAGTATAGATCAAATATACCTTAAATCAGCTAACCATTAACAAAACATGCCTATCTTTTTTGTATTTCTTTTAGATCAATAGAAACAGGGACCACATAATTTCCGATCATTTTCATGATTCTTTTTCCAAACATATAAAAACACCCCCAAACTATGTATTTAGAAAACACAAGGTTGATATAAGCCAACAACAACAACAAGAGGATCTACTTTCTTGATGGATTTCATGTCCCTGCATCTGATACATCAGTCTGCATAGTCTTTTGACATATTTTCCTTCAGTTTCAGTGATCTTTTGAACAGGTAAGATGATTTCAGAATAAGGGCATACCTCACACAGTGAGCCTCATCAATAACAAAACCAGCCAATTGTCCCTGAAGTTAGTCCAGTAAAACTTTTATTGACTATCACCATATAGCACTATTCTGGATTTAAATAAGATAAAATAACCACACATGGTGTATATGTTAACAAAAACCTCACCTTTCTATGCATAAATTTTAAGGTTTCTTGAAATGACAAATTTCCAGCTATCCTCTCAGGAGTTACATAGAGTAGCTTGCAAGATGGTGTATCTTTCCTAAAAGTAAGAAAAAAATGCAAATTCAGAATATGATGTTAGGTACAAACTATAGGAATTTTGGGACACGATTACAAGAACTGCTACAACTTTCAACGAAAAGAGTTCAGGGTTTAGGGTAATACTAACTAAAGAAGCAAAGAAGTCAGATCAGATACAATTCTATTTCAGTTGACAAGCCTATTTGAATACCTGCAAAGCCTTCTAATAGTAAGAATCATTTAATAAAGGACGGGATGGTCATGACTCAGCAGAAAATTTACATCATTAGACTCAGTCTTAACTGAAAACAAGTGTAAATTTTAAGGCATTCAGGATTTGCTTCATAGCCAAAGGAAAATGTGTGGAGAAATGAGGACAAAAGACCAAAAAAGGTAAAAGTGCTGGCCTCCCCATTTCTTCTTTATTTGCAAGAGCTATCTTCCAAGCTTCTCATACTGAAAGATATGAAAAGCAAGCAAGTTCTTTTTGTCTGGTGCGCAGGAAACAAGCGAGACATTGAAAATGTGATAAGTATTCCTGCCAATACATGCATGCTAGGGGCTTGCACGACTATGCATACTGTGGACCATGAGTCATGTGAGGACCATAAAACATGTTTTCTTCTGTGGCAAGCTCGAGAAGTATGCAACTAGTCATTTGCAAAATATGTTCTTCTGAAAGACAGTCAGTAAAAGTCCATAATTTAGAAGAGTAAATAGGTGGATATGAAGATACACAAGTAAAACCATGCCTTAATTCTTGTAGTACAGCTGCAGCTTGTGATGGAGTTTGTTGGGAATTTAGAAAGGTTGCTGGTACGCCAAACTTGAGGTTAAGGGTGATTATCTGATCCTGAATTAGCGAAAGTAGGGGGGATACAACAATCATAACACCAGGTTGAACAATCGCTGGAAGCTGCATAGCAGGAAAGGAACATAGAATTAGTGCTAACATTAGTCAGAGTCTTGACAAATTAAGAGGATTTGATAGGTGATTATAATGTCTTGACGGCCATCCTTGCATTAAAATATTGATGATGTTAGAGAACTTTAAGCATTTGAAACCCATTTTAAGTGTGCACATGTAACCTAAAGAATGTAGTAAGAGACTAAGAGTGAAGCTTTCTCTGTGTTACTTTTTGTTTTAATTAGAGCTAACAAAAGTTTATTGAAGAAAGGGCACATACATATTTCTTTTGTAAATAAGGCAAAACTATATAAAAGAAGCATACAATGGTAGAATTCTTCAACAAAAATATGTTTTTTTTGGTTAGTTATCTATCCTGTGGAGTGAAAAGGTAGGAGAAAGTTCCATGGAAGCATGAAGAACATGATAGTAAAAAAATGTTGTCTTGTGTACTCCTTAGTGTAAATGAAGGATTACTTGGTGCCTATACGACCTTGGTTAACTTTGCTAATGATGGTTGAGCAAACCCACACGTCGTAAATATGTTAACTAATGGTGTATCCGATGATTTAAATATTATGATTTCTCGACAGAAAAATTTAAGAACTTGATATGCACCAATAAGAATCTGTCACCAATTCTCCTAACACAATCATTTTTTTATTTTCCTAACTCAATGCGATTTTTGCATAGCACATCCCAAGGTAAGTTGATGGGTGAGAGAATAGGAAATCATGTCATATCCCATATTGAAATGAGTTGCATACTTCAAGCAAGATGCTATGTGCTTTCTGGACATCCCTTGTGAAACTTTTTTGATTTACCTTAAACATGATATGTGTCTGAGATAAACATAGTTTTATAACCTTTTTGCACGTGCTGTGGTGAATAGTAACTGATTTCTGATAAGGAAAGATGGGACAAGATAACATCAGCTGGTATGACCCATCGTGAGAACATAAACAACAGAAGCAGTTACACAATATTCTAATCTTTCGGCAGACAAGCCTGCAACTTTATATGCATTGGAACTACAGCTCTAACAGTTCAAATTAGATTTAATCAACTGCTGGTTCAATATGAATCAAGAAGTTCTTGTGATCATGCATCACTCAAGACAATATCTAGGGAAAGGGCCAGCTGTATAGTAAAGAAAGCTACCTGGTAACAAAGACTTTTACCACCTCCAGTTGGCATAAGAACGAAGCAGTCACGTTTTTGAAGACATGCTTGACAAGCTTGATGTTGTAAAGGTCGAAAGGACCTGTTTCCAAATACTACCACATTTGCCAGTTCAATATCATCCAACCTTTGCAGCTCTTCATAACTAAGGGTTCTATCCCCGTGATTTGATGCCAAGGAGCACTCCATTTCAGCAGAGACTGATGAATATGAACCTTCAGTAACCACACTTGTATAATCCTTTCAAGCAAGGGCAGAGCATGGAGTAGGAGGTTCCAGTCAGTACTTGATAAATTGGAAGAAGCAAAGTTCAAATAGAACAAGGTAAAGAGTGGTCATATGTCAGCTAACGGAAAATTCTAAAGGAATTTATTTGGGTCTCAGCTATTTAAAAATATTTAGTGGATGATTCAACATAACACTGTTCTAATCCACTGCTGCAGCATATTTCAAGCATGCACTTCGTTCAGAAAAGAAAAAAAGACACAGAAACTAAAACCAAAAAGAAAAAAGGAACAATTGCAGCCAAAAGAAAGAAGTTGACATCAGTAGAAATGTTGACACTTTAAGAAATTTAAAGAATGAACAGTTGATAGAAAATATCATAACTCTAAATAGGTACTACCATGGACGTTGAGGTCCGGCACCCTGATTGTGGAGTCATGCCCTGGTGAATTCTATCACGACGAATCTTAGAGGTAGAGGGGACATCCTCTTTGCTTGCAAAGCTAATACCCATCTCTTCGCTGTCACTTGAAGAATCCAACAGCACTGCTTTTGCACGCCTTTGCTGTTGGGGTGAATCCTCAATAACATGGACATAGGTGCTAGAATCCTCATCACAATCAACTTCACAGATGTCGTGAGCATCCTTACCCAACATATCAGCCAGAGCTCCACAAGCCTCTGATTCAATGGCTTGCAGATCATCCCAATCCTCAATGTCTTGCATAGATTCTGCCAGTGCCGCAAGAAAATCATCTCCGCAGTGCTCCACACTAATGAAATCTCGCCCATCATCACCTTCAAAATTTTTTTAAAAAAAAACAGAGAACTGTAATAGCTGAACCAATAAACTCCTAAATAAGAACCATGTAACCAAGGTTATCGATCAAATAAGCCTAATTCAAACCTAGCCAGAATCACCTGTTTGAATCTTTTCATAATTGGACAATAAATTTTGTTCTTTTTTCTATTAAACATATATAATGCTAATTCATGAAGCAATAATTGTACTAGTTCTGCACTGCTGGAGTAAGGAATGGAGGGTTTACCGTAGAGCTCAACGAGGCGATTCAAGCACGTCTTTGCGGAATCTTCATCAAATCCGCACTCAAGGGCTAAACTTATAAGCCTAACTTTCTCTAACTCGAGATCTTCATCCTGCAATTCTTCGGCGTCTCCAATCTCCGCCTTTCGCGGCCGTCGCAGCGGTGGCCGTCGTTTGTTTTCCCGCGCTTTCATTTGCCTTTTCAGAAAATTTTTAAAACTTCCTTTCGTAGTCGTACTACGAAAAATTTGTATTCCAAAGTTTTATGCCACTACTTTTATTTAAACGACAGCGTTCCGTTCTGTGGTCGCCGGGCTACTGGTTTGTGTTGGGCTTGGAGCATCTATAGCCCAAGGCTGTGCAAATTCGGGTCAAACCCATTATGGATCCAAGTAATTGGTTTGTTGGTTTTACAATGATTTAGTGTCTTATGATTATTGGTTCAGGTCTCGACTTGATCATCTTTGATGGATTAACTGATAATTTGATTAAAAAAAGTTATATTTTATTTTTATTGTAGATTTTATCCAAAACACTTTTAAAATATATACATAAGAATATTTGTATCTTTTCATTGTAAATTTTATGAAAGGGACATGATTTTCTTCCGCCAATGTAACCCAATGATCTTGATATTTATGAAAGTCAGTTAGACGCTTAAATTATCATAACGACTTATTATATATCTTTACTATTGTACTTAAAAATATATTTATTTATCCCTAAAACTGGCCTGACCAAAATATAAAATAAATAAACATGTGTATCGAAAAAATTAAAGTTGAAAAAAACGAAATCGACCTCCCTACCCCTCCACCCCCACCCCCCTCAATACATCTCTTCTTCTTCATTCTTTATTTTTCATCACAACAACACGAGTCTGGTGGTGTTTGTTGTGATGGTTAGTTGTTCAGATCTAAAAGTGTTGAGCTCATTGAAACATTATCAAAGTCATGACTAAATCTTGAGCTCGCCAAAAAATCTGCAAACACAAACCAAAAGAATAAAATAAAGGGGGGGGGGGGGGAGGGGGAGCAAGGGAAAGGGATCTGTTTCGATATTTGTCGATTATTAATTTGGATTTTTAGATGGTCATTTTATGGTAGTTTAGATGGTTGTTTGGTGGCTATTGATTCGTCTCATAGGAAGAGGGAGCAACATTGTGAAGGTGAATTTACGAAGATGATGGATTGATTGTTCTTCACCCGAAAAAGATGAAAAGAATAGTGATATAAATGCAAATGAATGATTTTTTTTAATGAGATTAGAGATAAAGTGGGTGGGATTTAGAGAACTTTAATAACTGATTAGGAATTAATTAATGTAAAATATGATTAATAAAAAAAGTTAATTGTTAAAGAAAAAAATATAAAAGATTATAATTTCGCGCAAGTGTGATACGAGAATGATGTTACACATGTCTTGGGAAGGAGTTAAATTTACTTTTAAATAATAAAGATATATAATCGATTGTTATCATAATTTAAATATATAATTAATTTTTCAGAATAAATTCGAAAGAAAATTATGCCTTTTCCCATTGGTTTTGAGCGTAATCAATATTGTCTTAGTATCCTTTAATTTAACTTCATTAATTTAATCTCAAGTGACATTGTGAAAAATTTAAATGTCTTTGTTTATATAAATATATATAAATGTCTTTGTGACGGAGGGAGCAATAAAGATTTGTAATTATAACTTAAACTCCAAAACATTAATTTGATTTTGGAAGGATAAAATAGGCCATCAATATTTTACGAACATTTTAATTTTTAATCATTCAACTTTTAAACTTCATGCCTACTAGTAAATAATAGACAGATATGTTCATGACAGGCACAGTAAAATTAAAATATTTATGATGTGAGTGACCATATGAAAATACTATTATTCTATAGTCCTTAATTAAGCAGTTTCGTTTGTTATACCAACCGTTCCTAAACTACCCTCAAAGTCAAAGGTGAGGATTTACCAATTAGTTATAACCTTTTTTTTTAAATCAAATGATATTGACTAATATTTTTAAAAATATTTTTTTTATCATATTAATGTAAAAAAAAATTATTTTTTTAATACTTTTCGTATAGTTTATGAATTTTGTTTTAAAAAATCAAATTAATATAATCTAATTTAACTCTCCAAAATCGCAACATGACAATTAAAAATGGAAGAAGTACTAGTTAATTAATTTAATTAAAAAAAAATTGCAATCCACAAAACGACATGACTTAGGTCTATCAGGAGAAAAAACTTCATAATCTTGAACACGTACAATTTCTTGTAATTTCAAATCTTTATCATGCTTGTATTCTTCATTTGCCAAAAAATCAGACACATCAATTTGCCTCTCTCTAGATGTGTATGATGGTTCTCTCGTTGACATCCAATAAATATGTAGTCTTCAATAATAATTTTGAGAGGATTATGTTTAATGCCCTAGTTGAATGGCATAGTCAAAAATTTCATTAAGAGTATCCAATTGAGCATCCTGGCATGACTGTAGCTCCGCTCTCGCTCTCGTCTTTAAAAAGTTTGACAACTTAAATTTTCACATTTACTTCTCGGTAGCCCATTATTTTTGTTACATTTAATTCTTTTTTTATGCTCCACAATATATTTCCTTGCTCATGTATGTTTGTGACTTTCCTCCCTCTCTCCAAAATACAACAATAATATACACCGTAAAATCTTATAGGTGGAATTTAGGGATATAAAAGTGCACACATATATTATCTGTATCAGTTCGTAAAGATGAAGAGATTGTTATCAAATTATCCTCAACTCCATCCCTCTGTAGAATTTTGAAACAAGTATACACAGAAAATAATCAATATGACTCATTGAATTTACATAAATAATACACAGAAAGGTAGAAAGTGAAAAAGAATATATATATTGAAGTGTTCAATTCATTCATCAAATAATAACAAAAAAGGATCCTAGAAATATCCTGTTCTTGATTTAACGCACTATGAAAATTACTCACAATATAATGACATTATTGAAAATCTAAGTATTCCGTAAAACAAAAATGCTCAAACATGAATAAGAATATATATGTTGAAGTGCTCATCCGTCAAATAAAAAGAAAAAAGGATCCTAGAAATGTCTTGTTCTTGATTTAAAGCACAATCAAAATTACTTACAACACAATGATATTCTTGAAAAAATCTCAACACACAATAGAAGTTAGCTTTAATTTGTAATAATCCCCATCTAATAGAAACAAAACAATGAACGAAAGATCATAAAAACTAAAATTACACAATCTATTCAAATTTTAGACGAAAGAAATTAGGTTTCGGAGAAAAAAGAAAAAAGAAAAAAGAAAAAGAAGATAAAAATGCATGAATATTACTTACATAAAGAAGAAAGAAATGAATTACATGGCTAGAATCCATGAATGATTCTAGAACAAGTATTTTTGAACCAACGATAACCATTCTTGAAAGATGTCTTAACCTTTCCTTCCATGGAATATATCTTATATTTGGCCACCCTCTTCTTTCTATTAAACTCTGGGTTCGAGTACCATGTCCGTACATTATCTCCTTCTCCTTTATCTTTATTATTATAACTCGACTTTGCGATTTGATATTTATTCTTGTGAGAATATGGCTGATGCATCATATCAAAATTATTATTATTACTATTGTGTGCTCGAATAACGTATACGTTATTGACTGCATAGGCTTTCTCATCGATGATTCCTATTCTTTGGCCGCTGTTGACATATCTCCGATTAGCAAACGTGTAATCTTCCATTAATTTCTTCCTCCTTCTCTCTGTCTCTCTTTCTGATGGTTTTGTGGCAGAGAGACGGAAAGGAATGGAGGAGAGAAGGTTAAGGCTTTAGAAATGCATGTTAGGACTGAAAATATATAGATCAACGGGAGGTTGAAAAATATAGAATTGGTTGGTCTAGATGATGACCAAGAGTCCAAAAGTGTATAAAAAATAGTTTGACTGAGGGGCAAAAATGGGTCAAATTGACTCCAATTCTCCTTTAGTTTTGGACCAAGCAATAGACGTTCTCAATCATAGAAAATTCACGCACATAATGCGGCAAGTCCTTGGCTTGATTTGATTTGCCGATAGACGATAGTTAGGGATCTTGAAGGGAAGCTTCGGAGCAACAGTAAAATGTACTTGTCTAATCTTACTCAAAAATGACGTACATTTCTGCATGCATCCGTAAAACTTTGAAATTTTGGAAGACATGAACATGGAAAATGGCTCGAGTTACTATAAATTGGATCTGAGCTTTGCCCATATCGGATAAAACAAAGCATTCATTAAATCAACATACGTTCGCCTCAACTATATATTCAAAGGATAAACAGATGTGAATGGGCAGGGCGAGGCAAGCCTTGACCTGCTAAGTTTTGATCCATCCCTTTACATCTTTTTCATCAATTCCACAATCGTGCCCCCTAAATAATTTAATTTATATAGCTTTTCAATTATATTTTTGGCCCAAGGAGAAAAAATAATAAAAATTCTGAGAAAACAAGCAAAACTAGTTTAACCAAATTAGTAACTGAAAGCGCTGTACTATATATACTCACAAACCTGCAACATTTAAGGCTTTGAACTGCTAAATGTGTCCCTCAGAAGAAAAATATTTACATGTGAGAAAAGGTGTATCATAACTTTATTTCCTGGCTTTAAGTTTTAAGTTTGTTCAGTAAGCTTCTCAGTCTCGATGCTTTGTGGAGCTTTATCAGTTTTGGCCTTCCGTTTCTTAACTTCTTTTTTGGAGATATTCGAATTATCAATGTGGGAAACCTGCAAAACACCCAGCATACAAAAATTTACTGATAGAATACACAGCAAGAGAACACACAGCCTGACAAAAATAGACGTCTTAAGAGGAAAAACAAAGAAAAGGCAAGTGGTTCTCTATTCATACGATATGAGACTTCCACTCAATTTTGGAATGCCCATCCTGGTCACCAGTAGGTTGCGTGTAGCCACGAACATGACGAAATATGTGAATAAGAACAGCAGCATCAAGAGCAGCATATTCTAGCTGCATAACAGTACAAATAAGCACAAGGACCAGATCATTTTATTCATGAAAACATAACCGCTAACTTCTCATCTCATTTCTTCAGAAAAATACAGCAATCCACATACTACAGCAAGTATAACTTTATAGAGCAATCCACATACTTGCTATGAATACATGCGGGAAGGTATTCTACCCTTCATCTGTGATACTATAAAATATAAAACATTTAGTACATATACCTGAAATGGAGTTAAAGGCCGTTGTTCCCAGTTGCTATTCCTTCTTGTTTTATTCAATCCAGTACCCAATATTTTCTGTATCAAGAAAGAAACCAAATAAAAGCAAGAACCAAAATTCATTCATCGTTCTTATTATTAATATTGCATCTCTTTTCACTACAAAATCAACAAGAATTTATACTCTGTAGAAGGTGCGAGAGGTTGGATTTAGGAGTTACACGAAGGAGTAGAGGTAGACCAAATAAGTATTGGGGGAGGTGATCAGACAAGATATGGCGAGACTTGATCTCACCGAGGACATGACCTTAGATAAAAGGAGTGGAGGTCGCGAATTAGAGTAGCAGGCTAATAGGTTAGTAGGATTAGGTTGATGTCTGGACTTGGGGTATAGTAGGGTAGTAGAATTAGTCGTGTTTTTATATCCTAGGTTGTCATTATTCGTCATATATATGTTGATTTTTATCGTATTTACACATTATCATGTACTTTTTGCTATTAGTTGTTCTTCATGTTTCCTTTTCTTTTCCTTCCTTTGTTTCCATATCTAGTTTCTTTTGCTTATGGGTTTTTGAGACGAGGGTTCCCAGGAAACAACCTCTCTACCTCTGAGGTAGTGGTAAGGTCTGCATACATTCTACCCTCCCCATACCCCACTTGTGGGATTCCACTGGGTATGTTGTTGTGGTTGTTATATAGATACAAAACATTACACATGCGAAGACAAACAGGAATGCAGAATACATGTATGAATTACCTCTGCCAGACCAGAGAGACCACCCCTTGGTTCTTTGAACACATTCTGGATATCAAGTAGCATGTCATAGTGCTTAAAGCATTGCAACTGCCCATAAGATAGAGCAAGCTGCTTCACATCACACTGGAAGTTATAACCTGAAAATTACCAGATTATGACAGCAGAATTTAGTCTGCAAAATAGAGTATACAAATCGAAAATATGCTGGTATACCAAAGAAAAGCAGGAGTGTCGTCCATACAAATATCTCGTTATATCAGTGGTACACCTTAATGGACACACTGTTTGATACAAGTGGTGCAAAGATTGAAAAGAAGCCATGAAAATCAACTAGTTTTCTTTCTTGGAGCAGAAAAGGTGTAATGAACTTATAAACAGGAAAATGCCCACAAATTAAAAGAAAGTTATCTCCCAAACAAGACAATGTTCTCTCTTACCAAGCTTCAGTACTCTTGGAGAATGCAATATGCGGGTTAAGCAGTCATCCAGTACATCCGGAGCATCTCCATATAACTTTATGAGATCAAGTATATAAACTTTGTTGTCTGAAGCAATCTGCATGATGGAAACCTGTCCCATGGGGAAATAGAAAGGTATTATACTATTAAACATGCATTTGCTTTACTCCCCAGAAGTCAGTTCATCTTAAGTGTATTCTCCATCATGCCCCGATAAGGCCAATCAATTCAAAGAATATAAAGCTCACTCATTTTGAAATTAAGGGATAAAAGGTTATTGCACAAATAGGCAACAAACCAGACTATACTAAAAAAGAGATTGGTAGGAAACATCATATTCTGTATACAATCTCACAGAAGGCAAATACCTCTAGCTCCAAAATTGTCTCACCAAACACACTGCAAAAGAATGAGATACAGCACAGAAAAGCATTGAAAGGCTACTTACTAGACAAACCCTTTTGTTCATCATGAGAGGCACAAAAAGTTAACATTCTCAAATACTTCCATATTAGCAACAGTTTGTTAAACTCAGTTCAACGGAAGACTCGGAACCTTCTATCTTAGACAAAATAAAGAAATGGATGAATCACCTAATTATGTACTATGCCTGATCCCAGATAGAGTGAAATTGACTAAAAAGGGGACCAGGATTAGCCCAGAACCTATCCATGACTTATAAGAAATAATGACCACAGAGCTTTATGAGTGTAAATAATAGATTCGAACAAAAAGAACTGAGAGGTTCATTTTCTTATCAACCTTCTTCATAATGGCGGGAGAAAGAGAGACATCTACGCTGTTAACTCATATTACTGGGCTATTAGTTACCAGAGGCGAGCAGCAGATGAGGCCATAGCTTGGCCGTGGAAGCAGATCTAAAGATCAAGAGTTCCTTATGAAGTTTCATATTTCACATGGCTGGTTGCCGAAATAATCTGTTTTAACCCATGACAACCTACAGAAAAGAGGTATCTTGCTATACAATAGGTGCTACTTATGTGGAGGAGATATAAAAAGCAATAAGCACTTTTTTTTTTGCTGTCCAATTACGGATCAGACTTGGCAGCTATTTTGGAACTTGTGGGAGTCAAATGGTCCATGCCAAACAACACTGCTGATTTTTTGAGAAGCTGAATCAGGGAAGGTTTAAAGAGAAGAATGATAAACACAATCACATCCCGAGGATAATGGCTAACAGCCAAATTTTTGTTTTACTTCTGGAGTTCTGGTGTAGAATTGAACTTGTAAATGAAGTTGAATCTATTTTAGAGTCACTAGAATCCCTACAGATTTAGATAGGATATACTTCTGTCTTCACACATTTGGCGCAACATACATAATTCCAGCACATTTTTAATGCTGTTTATGAATAAAAACTTACCATTTCAACACCAACAAAAAATATATACATAGCGGAGGGAGAGGAAGATGACTGAGAAACAAAGTCCAATATGTTTCAGGGAAGAGTAACTACTCCGTTGTCTGTATTTTAGTTATGAAGGTATATAACAACACAAATATCTTCAGTTTTCAGGATAGGTTAAGCTGATTGTGGTGTAGTACAAGACATTTCATCAGTCATAAATGTAAATCCCTCTTCAGATTGGGAAAAAAAAGGAGACACCACTTTTTTTACCACCATCCCTTTAAGAAAGAAAGAGCAAGATAATGAGGTGGGAAGAATTACTACTTATAAAAAGTAGCTTTTATCCAAAAATCACCTTGTTAGGTGGGCTTCCCTTTTCGTAATTAGGCTTCCACTCAGAATCAACACCCACAACTTTACATTCTTCAATGTCGCATGCAGCATCAAGCAAGCCATTCGCTTCATCTACCCAGACTACTTCCTTTATTGACAATTCATCAAGCTGCAAGTATCGGTGTGTTGGAATACTTTCCTCGAGCTCTATAGAAGTAAGAAAAAAGTAGAAGTTAGATGAAAAGAAAATTTGCTTGGAGTTGACTACTTCTGAAATAAACCACAAGCCAACATCCAGAAAAAATTAAAAGAAGGAAAAAACATAATCAACCAAATCCTAGCAAAATAAAAGGCAGCATAATGAAAACCACATCATTTCAGAATAACCATACTGGGTGGATCTCAGAATAGTTGATCATAGAACAGAATCATACACTTCTTTGTACCAAGAGAATCTCATCAAAGATTTAATGCACAGGTTGCAGCATGAGAAAGCATAGTCAAAGAGCAATCTTAGCAGACTCAAATTTCATGTAGTTCATACCTATACAACATTTATGCAGATTGACACTTTTTGGAGAGGTCAGCAAATATAGCTCATCAGTACTTCAGATTTCAAATCTTAGAAGTGCTTAGACTGGATACTTAACACGAAGTACAGGAATCCAATGTACCTTTGACATTTATGAAACCTTCAAGGGAATACCGTGCACAGAGTTCCTCGACCTTCTCCATGTAACCAGCTTCCATAGCCAAATATACCTTTTATCATGAAAAAAGTTATCAGGTGTACTGCACATTCACATATTGCAAAAGTCAAAAGGTACTTTTAACTTGTCTCTCATGAAAATTAATCTTTGAAGTATCAGCCCAATAACATAAAAAGAACTCAAATTTCTAAGGAATACGTTCAACCACATCCTTTCATCATACCGAGAAACTGACCAGGAATGATATACTTATTAGATAAATCTGAAGCTTAAATGTCTTAGGTGTCTATGTCTAGCACCTGTCAAGAGTACTAACAACTTAAATCTTGATAACAATTCCATACAACAAGAATGATCTAGCAATTGACAACAAATTCAGTGGCACTAAAATTAATTAGCAATTACAAAGTCAATGAAGTGTGTACTTGCCAAGTACTCGAGAAGTTGTCGATCATCTTTTATCCTTGCCTCAGCAACATCCCAGCAACCCTTTTCTGCTAGCTTCTTCAGTTTGCTGTAAAACTAATACTGTCGTTCAGTCGGCACTGTTCATAAAAATTAGCTGAAAGGTTAAGTCACACAAAAGTGGATGGAATCCACTTGCCTTTCTTTGTATTGATGATATAATTCTGGGAACTCCTCCCGAAGATTGTTTTGCCTTATAACATCAAAGGCATGCTTTTGCAGTTTTCTGTTGACATATTCTCGGACAAGGGTGCATAAGATAGGCTTCCCCATAAAAGTTGCCCACTTTTCTGCCGCTCTGTATTCTTTGCTTTCCAACATTTTAAGTAGAAATGATTCACCAGATTCCCGGATAGAAAAGTGTTCCAACAATGAAACTGCAGTCATATAAGACTGGGATTCTACTAACCTAGAAATATATTGTTCAACCAATACCTTAGCCGTCTGGCATTTGTGACCCTTCTCATCTGTATCATACATAGCTTTTTCAATGTTTGACAGACTGACATCAAAAGCTTCAAGGATTTTGACTAGGACTCTTTCTTCATGATGCAGACTACCATCAACAATGGCAAGAAATAATCTGGCAGCCAAAAGTTTAGCTTTGTATATACCATTCATGCCATTTCCCATTTTCAGGAAATGACGAAGAGCAGATATTATCAAATGACTGAATCCTTCACAGTGTGACTCAAATATAGGCAATATGTACAGGCACTGCGCAACAAAAATGGCTGCTCCAGGTTGAGGATCATTGTACAAAAATCCATACACTTGCTGTTGCAGAACTCGAAACTTGGCAGTCGCCTTGCATGTTCCTATTAAGAATAAAAACTTGTGGGAAAATATATAATGATCAAATATTGCCAAATTGAGCTACAACATAATCATCCATAGAAGGAAAGAAAAATTACTTCCACTTCTTTTATTTCAAGTGCTATTGACGATCATCTTCATTGCCCTAAGATTACATGCTTTAGGATACCAAATGAAACTTGAGAGATTTACCAACCATTTGGCAATGATTGCTAAATGAATCACCAGTCAATGATTGTTAGCGTCAGTCTCTAGCCACTGAATCCTCCCCATGAAAGTCAGAAATCATTCAAGCATTCGAGCTTTGACTAACATGTAGCTTTTGTTCTATTGCAGCATAAACTTGCAAATTCATCTCAAAAACTATTCTATGAACTTCCTACACACAGAAGATAGTAATAGTATTCATAGATAGACTTGACTCCTCGGATGAAGGAAAGGAGTAAAGTCTTCGTCATACGTATGAACACAAAAATCACACCTAGATCTTCATAATTCATATTGCCGAAGGTGTTAAAGAAAATATCTCAACAATTTCTTTTTTTGTAGATTATCAAATTCTACAGATACATAATCTAGCATAGTCCACTTAAAATCATCATGTTGCTCAAATGACATTGGAGGGAAAATGGTTAATTCAATCTCTACAGCTAATGTATTCACAATCATCATTTTGCATCATGCCTCGATCATTCATGACTTCGCCTACAAGAAAGAAGCAGTGCAACACAATGTTCTGGCACTGTCATTTTGCTGATATAACGAACCTATTGCCTCACTTCAGCCCCAAATGTAGTTCTAACTATTAGTTACCAATCCACATCCTTAGGGTGGTTAAATCAACAGGGTGGACCAGAGGCAAATAAACATATGTCATGTTTTCTTTAGACTAGAACTTCACAGAAAGATGAAAAGAATCCATGGGCCAGGCTCATTTTATTTTTCTTCCAGTTTGGAGTTTGGAAGATTTAAATGGTCACAAGACAAGAGCGCTTCTTTAGGGAGAAAATGTCATTGACCAGAGGAGCAAAGGTAGGATGGCAATTCTTCATTCTTTACCATATGAGGATTTAACCATGTTCCTCTTTGATATGATTCAGATTCTTGAAATAAGATATTAAGCATACAACAAATGATTATCAAATCCTAATCATTTAACTGAAAAAGTTTCAACTGTCATTTGGGCAAGAAAACAAGGAAACATCCAAAAGAACAATCAGATATCTAATTGTAAAATATTTATGGAAAAAAGTTTCTAAAACTTATGGAATGATCAAACTAGGTCAGACAGCAATTTTTTAAGAAGAGAAAAAGTGTGGGGACGAACTTTACCATAAACATAGCATTCCTTTAAGAGGTAGAGGAAAACCACTGGAGAAACATTCGATAGATCGCACAAAGCATGTCTGGATATAGCCAAGGGATGTCGAACTTTATTTTGATTCTGTAGATGTAAGAGTTTTTCATTCACGCCCATGGTAGAAAGTTGAAGAAACCAGAAGTAGAAAAAGCCTGCACGTTTGAATAAAGCACACAATAAATATTCTCAAATAACATTGCCTACCTAAGTTGCTCGGACTCGGGTGCGGGTGTTCGATACGGGTACGGATCTAGAGGTCGGATCCTTCATGATCTAATTTTTAAAATTCGGGGATATGGATCCATATATGGATACGGGTGCGGGGATTCACCTAAAAATAATCAAAATATCTAAAAATATAGTGATAAAACCTAAATTATGAGATATTATG
>JBCEWC010001297.1:0-42432 GCA_038996855.1 Solanum aculeatissimum
CTAATTATAAAAAAATTTCAAACAAAAATTCATTGTCAACTATACAAATAAGTTATTCATCCAAAAAGAAGATATAACCAAAACAAATCCTAAAATATAATAGATTTAAAAAATAAGAATTTATATATAAGATGCTAAATTGTAAATTATGCAGTCTTTTCAAATTAAAATTCATTGTTAACTTTATGTAGTTCCATACAAAATAAATTATTCATCTAAAAAATATATTACAAAAAAATACATATTTAAAAAATAAAATAGATTTTAAAATATAAGAAAACATACCTTAATATAATAAAAAAATTATATCAATTTTCAAAGGTGTTAAAAGAATTTGTAAAAAGAAGAAGGAAGAGAGAGAAAAAAATATGAGAGTGATACTATTGATTAAAATAATGGAAATGAAAGATTAAAGGAGTAAAAAAAAGGAACTAAAATATATTATCAAAAACGGTTTTGAGTGAAAATGGTACAAAATAACCAATTCAAATAAATGATAAGTAAATCATTCCTAATTTAATGGGAAATTAAATTTAATCAATAGCTCAATAATTAATATTTAATTATGTATTCATTTTTTTAAGTTTTAATTTTACTTTTTTTTCCCACGAAATTGTTATAGCATGTAACAAATCTAATGTTATAACTTGCAAGAAAATTTTTATGTTAAGACCCCTAATAATATATCTTATATTTGTTATTTCAATAATTTTCTCTAAAAAAAATTTGATAAATGGAGAAAAGGAAAGTCTTGAAAAGTTTTGAAAAAGAAGGAAGGAAAGTGAATAAATTGAAATCCTCCAAAAGTAGAAAATGATTGCATATGGTGCATCTAGAATTGAAATGAAAATTTGAAATGTGCATTGGTTTGAAACATGAAACAAAGTTGGACAAGTTGGCAAATGAAGAATTGCATAAAGTTCAAAAAGGGAGTAGTCACTCTTACCTAAATTATATTTCACCCTTCCTCATTCCTCAAACCTACACTACAAGCTTAACAAAGGCCTTTGAGATTTCTACCCAAACGAAGATGAGTCAATGTTGATTGAAAATATGGGCACATGTGATGTGGCATTTGCGTTCATGAGATATTCTATTTTGAGTGTGAGTGATTGTATATTCTTATCCATAGTTTGTACATAGCTTGTGAGGTTTTTAGGACATTTCTTTCTTGTGAGGGCATATAAGTTGATTGAGTGGTGATCTTGAAATTTCCTAATTGAAAAAAGTGAGCATGTCGAAGATCTAATAAGTTGAGTCATTTCTTGAGTTTGAGTTATTGTCACTCGATGATTTTTAGTTCTTGAAAAATGTATCATGTGGATGAGGAATTTCTTTTAGTGAAACGTTTGTGTGAGGACTATTTATTAGTATCAACCAAAGTCATGATCATGAGCCTTATTTGGAATAGAAGTGCATTGAGTCTAACTTGAGTGCCTCCTGTGGTTTTGATTTTATTTTGTTTGAGGACAAGCAAAGTTCTTAGGTTGGGGATGTTGATGAGTTCAAGAATTAAACTCAATATGAGCCTAAATTATATATATAAAAATATCCTCAATGCATTATTATCCTTGAAAACTGATTGATTTGTGTTTGATATATAACGTTAGATGATCAAGGATAGAATAAGGACAGATAAGGATGAAACAAGTCAAAATGGGCAAAAAAGCACAAAAGGCGGATAAAAGTACAATGTAGAGGCAAGACGGCACATCGTAAAATGGGTACACAGATCGTTTATAGTAAACTCTAAGGCAATGTGCTAAGTCAATTATGGAATTGCAACTCGACGCACCATTGAATGTGTTTGATGGGCTTAATCGAGTTCAAAAGATTATAGGACCTAACACAAAATCTGATGGCATCAAGTTAAGTCAACAATGAAGGGTATAATTCAACATATAGCCAAATCAAATATGCAAGCCAACAAGTGTCTACTTAAAGTGACAGAATTGATCGAGAAAGACTCAAGAGAAAAAAGGTGATAGGGAAACCACTCAGTGCATCACCAAGTGAGGTCGGTGAATCCCAACTTACATCACGGAGTTCTCACATATAGGATTCTGAGATTTTGAATTTTCAGTACTATAAAAAGAAATTTTACAAGGAATTAAGTACACCTTTTTCATACTTTTACTTTGTGTTGTTCCTTACTTTTTCTAAGAAAGAACCTTCTATTGTTCAGTGAATTTGAGATTGAAGTGTGAAATTTTGGCAAGAGGTTTACAAGAATTCACCTTTTCAGCAATTAATTTTTGATTTCTTGTTGTAATGGCTAAACTATTCGGTACTCTTTGCTTTGGTAGGCTAAAACCCCCAATGTTTGGGGGTGGGTAGAGAAAATTGACATTAAATATATATTATGGGTCTTTGTTAATTAATGAATTTTTGGTGAATTTGATATGAGTTTGTGATTTCCTTCGATTATTAGTTAAGTACATGAGGTTGGAAACTTAGATCTACTTGAAAAGCTTGATTTCTACATTAATTCAAGCTATTAAAGTGTAAGGAAGTCACAATAGTCTCAGCATATGTTATTTGCTATGGTTGATTTTCTAATTAGGTTCAACCAACTAAGATGAAAGATGATTTTGCTAATTTATGTGCATTAAATTTGAAAGAATTCATGTGAATTACAATAGTTGTGTAAGGACCCAGACTTCGTGAGACCTTATTGATGCTTAAACTCAAGTTTTTGGAGGTGTGTGACCTATAGGATGCTTGTGTATGACTTTGTATGATTTAAGAAAGGATTTTAGGCTGGGTGGCCTCCAAGGCACCTCCCATGAGTCGTGGTCCTCACCACTGGCCGTGGAAGGGGCCCTTGGTAAGTGCCCCAGCCTTCAAGCAAAGCAATTTGCTAAGGCAAGCAACTAGGATAACCTGTACGAGTCGTGTAGATTCACATGATCCATAGAGGGGTATTTTGTGACCTACCATGAGCCGTGGTGAGGTTTCTCGTGAATCCCTCTTTCCAAAATGATATTTTAAATATATAATTACCATCTCAGAACTTAGTTCCTTCATACAGACACTCAAATGGTTAGTGATGCATCACATGGACCGTTACACCTTCAGTGGAAGAACCCTTGACCTGAAAATTTTATGAGGACCCTCTCACGGGCCCTCACATGAGTCGTGTGGCTTCACACGAGTCGTATGACTTCACACGAGATATGTGGCTCTTTAACGTGACCCCTAGGCACTTTTTAGTGCCTGTTTTATTAATGGCTTTCTTGTAATTTTGATTATTTCTAAGGGTCATTTGTGACTTTCTAACCTATCCTAAACGTCTTAAATGACCTATACTCATTCATATTTATTCAAATTCATTCATTACACTTAGAACTCTTAAATTCACTCTCATCTAAGGTTCCTTTCAAATGTGACATTGGGGGATTAAACTTGGGGATTCAAGGGAGACTTTCTTCTCAAATCAATTTTATTATTTCTTCTAGTATTCTCAAGGTATGTGAGAATTTATTCATGGCTCATTTCAACCATGATTCCCCAAAAGCTTTCACTACTCGATTTATGAATTTCAAGTTTATTTTAAATGTGGGTCTTCTAAATTAGTGTCGATTTGGCTAAATTGAGATATGGGTTGTGTTTAATTGTTATTTTTGAAGTGATTTAAGCCCAATTATGATGAATTGCATTGATTTTATGAATGTTCAAATATTCATGTCCCTTTGATGTTTGAAATTAAGCATGTGTATCCTAAATTATGATTTAATCATTGATTTTCTTACGATTCAAGTATGAATTTACCTTATTATGATGATTTAAACATGAATCTCTATTGTCCATCTTATTTTGTCATTTGTCATGGCATTTGAGTACATGTGCATTGATTTTCATGAAGTTTATGATGTGAGTTAAGACCCAATTATGATTATGAATATGTTTCCAAGCAAAGTACGAATATGACAAGATTGTGATCACATGATGTCTATGATATGACTCTTTGAGCATTATGGGTGTTATGCACCACTATGTATATGCACGAAAGAGCTACTCCTATGCATGAAGTATGACATGAAAGTATGATTTGGCTTTTTGGCCTAAGTATGCATGATTATTAAGTACGTTTGGCTTTTAAGCCTAATTATACATGAAAATGATTCGAAAGACTTATTCTCCTTTTTAAAGCATGTACATGTATATGTATTCCCGTGGGATCATGGCTTAGCACCAAATGATATTGTAGGTGAGAGCTCGACCTAAAGGGTCCTTAAGTAAAGTCTCTTTTCTCATAACTACACGCTAGCGTAGGTTCATGTTTATGCCCCTTTTTAGGGATGATAAACAACTACAATAAATTTACCCAGTGAAATCCCACATGTGGTATGGGGAGGGTAAAATATACATACACCTTACAACTACCTCATAGAGATAAAGAGGCTATTTCCGAGAAACCTTCGTCTAAAAAATATAAGCTCTATAAGTAGAAAATTCTAGATATGGGAAAATGGGGAGAAGAAAAAGAAGAAAATGACTAATAATAAAATGTAAATGATAGTATGTAATAACTATAGAAGTAACAAATATCAGACGAATGATGACAACACTGGAGATAAAGACACTACTACTCCTACTAACCTACTGTATCACAAGGCCATACCTTAATCTACCCTTACTAGCTTATTGTCCTTTTACCCTAATACACGACCTCTACTCCTTTTTAGGGGTGATATGTTATGGAAATACTTTCTAAAAGATGAGTTCGTAAGGAAGGTGGGCATCACACCAAAAAGATGAGTTCGTAAGGTGTGGTATAGGCTACCTTTGGCAAGTAGTCTACTCTCATCCGATGGAAGAATTTCATCGGGCAGATTCATATATTAGCTCGCATGGGTTTGAGATGTCGGTTATGGTCCCATTCCCGCTATGTTATATATATTATGGCATTCATGTATCATGGATTTCATGGTATATTGATATTATATTCCTTCCTATATACTTCTTTCTATATATGTGCCCTTATCATCTAACATTGATTTGCAGGAGTACATGTTCATAAGCATTTTTATGCCCACATACTTAGTACATTCACACGTACTAACGCATACTTTTTGTCTACATGATCTAACAATGTAAGGACCAGAGACTACATCTATCCATATCTTGATAGTTAGCTTGGATCTTTGAGTATCATCAGTGGCGAGTCCTTTGCTCCAAGGACAAGACTCAACTTCTATATACCTTTCATGTTATGTTGCTTATGTCTTTATTTTGAGGGTGAGTTTGGGATATGTCTTGGACCCCGTCCTATTCTATATCAGAGGCATTGTTGGACATCACAAACTCCTTGTACGAATATGCTATGTTTATGCTTGGGATGCTATGTTGTTTATGATATTATGACGATGTGGATATGATGACGTATGGAAATGTGAAAGGTCATAATTCCCTTCTATCCTCATAGATTGATTCATACTTATCCATCCCTTAGTTTTATGTTTTATGTTTTATGTGTTATGTGCTACGTGAATCTATGTAAATCCCTATTCCTATGATATCCTCATAATGTGAGTCATACTTATCCACCCCGTAGAACTATGTGTTTAATGTACAAATATGTGCTTTCAAACTGATGATGTGTGTATGTATGCTATGAGGCTTTTTTGGGGACTCTCGAGGCCCCATTCGCCATGTCACTCCTAGGTCCTAGGCTTGGGTCGTGACAAGCTTAGTATCAAAGTACTAGGGTTTTAAAATGATCCTCGGAGTCCACCATGCCATGTTGAGTAGAGTCCTATTCATGGGTGTGAAGTGTACGATACATCTATGAGTGGAAGGCTATGATGGCATTTTAGAAATTATCTCAGTTCTTTATTTCTTATGTCGTGCTATGGGTCATGTATTAAAACTTCTTGACTCTGACAATGTCCTTGATAGTTTTGTGGTTGGATTCATCGATGATATTTTGATTTACTCTGGAAGTGAACAGGAGCATATGGATCACTTGAGGTTGGTTCTTCAAACTTTGAGGGAAAAGAAATTATTTGCCAAGTTCAGCAAATACGAGCTTTGGTTGGGTGAAGTGGCTTTTCTAGGCCATGTGGTATCCGGTGATAGTATTAAGGTTGATCCAAAGAAGATCAAAGTCATAAAGAATAGGCCTAGACCGTTGAATCCTTTTGATATTCAAAGTTTTCTTGGGTTGGCTGATTATTATTGAAGGTTTGTTGAAAGTTTCTCATCCATTGCATCTCCATTGACTTAGTTGACTCAAAAGAAAGTTAAATTTATATGGTGGGATAAGTGTGAGAAGAGTTTTTAGACTCTGAAAGATCGATTTACATCGGCTCCTATTTTGACCTTATCGGATGGCTTAGATGGGTTTATAGTGTATTGTGATGCTTCTCGGATTGGTTTAGGTTGTGTGCTCATGAAGTATGGTAAGGAGATAGCTTATGCATAGAGGCAATTAAAAGTGCATAAAAAAAATTACCTGACTCATGATCTTGAATTGGTGGTTGTGGTATTTGCTTTGAAGATTTGGAGGCATTACTTATATGGGGTTCATGTTGACGTTTTTACCGATCATAAGAGTTTGCAATATGTGTTCACCCAAGAGATCTTAATTTAAGGCAAAAAAGATGGTTAGAGCTACTTAAGAATTAAGACATGAGTGTTCAATGTCATCCTTGCAAGGCAAATGTTGTAGTTGATGCTCTTAGTAGGCTATCTATGGGTAGTGTGGCCCATGTTGATGAAGGGAAGAAAGTGTTAGTTAAAGATGTTCATTGTTTCTCTAGATTGGGTGTCAGATTGGCTGACTCTAATGATGGTGGCATTCATATTCAGAATATGGTTTAGTCTTCTGTGGTTGTTGATGTCAAGGAAAAGCAAGACTTGGATCCATCTTTGGTAGAGTTGAAGAAGTTCGTTGCCAAAAAGAAGGTTGAGGTTTTCTCCCAAGGAATAGATGGTGTGCTTCGGTATCAAGACCAGTTGTGTGTTCCAGATATTGATGATCTTAGAATGGTGATCGGAGTGAAGCCTACAATTTTTATTATTTTATATATCTGGGATCAACTAAGATGTATCGAGATTTGAGGGAAGTGTATTGGTGGCATGGTATAAAGAAGGACATAACCAAGTTTGCATTTGAGTGTACTAATTGTCAACAAGTGAAGGTGGAACATCAAAGACCCGATTGTTTGGCTCAAGATATTAAGATCCCTACTTGGAAGTGAGAAGATGTGAATATGGGTTCTGTGGTTGGTTTGCCCCATACCCGAAAGTAATTTGATTCTATATGGGTTATTGTTGATAGGATGACCAAATCAACTCATTTTATACTAGTTAAGATGGCTTTCAATGCCGAGGATTATGCAAGGTTGTACATCTAAGAATTGATTATATTTGATGGTGTGCCTATGTCTACTATATCAGATTGTGGTACCCAATTTACTTCTCACTTTTAGAGATCGTTTCAAAGAGAACTTGGTACTAAAGTGAAGCTAAGTACCACTTTTCATCCTCAAACTTATAGGCAAGCCGAAAGGACAATTCAAACTTTGGAAGATATGTTGAGGTCTTGTTTGTTGGAATTCAAAAGAAATTAGGATGATCATCTACCCCTTATCGAGTTTGCCTACAACAATAGTTTTCATGATAGCATTGGTATGGCACCACTTGAGGCTTTGTATGGGAGAAGGTGTAGATCCCCAGTAGGATGGTTTGAGTTGGGTGAGATGGATTTGATAGGTCTAAATTTGGTGGTTGAGGCCATGAAAAAAATGAAGTTGATTAGGAAAAGTTTGAATATGGCTCAAAGTCGCCAAAAGTCTTATTTGGATGTTATAAAAAGAGATCTTGAGTTCCTCATTGGTGATTGGGTATATGTGAAAGTTTCACCTATGAAGGGTGTAATTCTTTTTGGTAAGAAGGGAAAATTCACCCGGTGTTCCATGTGTCTATGTTAAGGAAGTTGATTGGTGATCCTAGTTTGATTGTGCCTTTGGAAGGTGTTGAGGTTGGGGAGAACTTGACTTATGAAGAGGTGTCTGTTGGAATTTTAGATAGGCAAGTGAAGCGACTTTGCAACAAGGATGTGACTTCGGTTAAAATGCTTTGGAGAAATCAGCATGTGGAGAGTGCCACTTGAGAGGCGGAATCGGATATGATGAGACAATATCCCTATCTTTTACAATCTACTCAAGCTTGAGATATTAGGTTCTTCTTACTCTAAATGGTCTAGATTCTTTCGCTCTAATGTTTCATGATATGACATGCATACATGTGTATGAAAATAATTTAAAAGGTGTTTTGACATGAGTTTTTATGATTTTATGATTTTTCAAGTAATGAATTATGCATTGTGTCTTCATGTTGAATGTTGAATGTTCAAGTCAAGCCATGTTCTAGCTCATTCGAGGACGAATGTTCCCAAGGAAGAGATGATGTAAGAACCCAGACTTCATTAGACCTTATTGATGCTTAAAATCAAGTTATCAGAGGTGTGTGACCTATTGGGTGCTTGTGTATGGCTTTTTGTGGTTTAAGAAAGGATTTTAGGCTTGGTGGCCATCTAAGGCACCTCCCATGAGTTGTGGTCCTCACCACTGGCCGTGGAAGGGGCCCTTGGTAAGTGCCCTAACCTTCAATCCAAGAAATTGGCTAAGGCAAGACACCAGGAGACCCTGCACGAGTCATGTAGCTTCACACGAGTCGTGGGGGGTCTCATGTGACCTACCACGAGCTGTGGTGAGGTGTCTCGTGAAGCCCTCTTCTAAAATGATATTCTAAGTATAGAATTACCATCTCGAAACTTGGTGCCTTCATATGGACACTCATACGGTCAGTGATGCATCACATGACCAATTACACCTTTGGTGGAAGAGCGCTTGACCTGAAACCTTTTCTGAAGACCCTCTCACGGGCCCTCACACGAATCGTGTGGCTCTTTGAGTGAACCCCTAGGCACTATTTAGTTCCTATTTCATTAATGACTTTTTTGTAATTTTGATTATTTCTAAGGGTCATTGTTGACTTCTAACCTATCCTAAACCTCTGCAATAGGCTATACTCATTCATCCTTATTCAAATTCATTCATTACACTTAGAACTCTTGAATTCACTCTCATCTAAGGCTCCTTTAAAGTGTGACATTGGGGATTCAAGAGAGACTTTCTTCTCAAATCAATTTCATCTTGTTTCTTCTAGTATTCTCAAGGTATGTGGGAATTTATTCATGGCTCCTTTCAACCATGAAGCCCCAAAAGTTTTCACTACTCAATTTATGAATTTCAAGTTTATTTTAAATGTGAGTCTTCTAAAATTAGTGTTGATTTGGTTAAATTGAGATATGGATTGTGTTTAATTGTTGTTTTTGAAGTGATTTAGGCCTAATTATGATGAATTGCATTGATGTTATGAATGTTCAAATATACATGTCCCTTTGATCTTTGAAATTAAGCATGAGTATCCTAAATTATGATTTAAACATTGATTTTCTTACGATTGAAGTATGGATTTACCTTATTATGATGATTTAAACATGAATCTCTATTGTCCATCTTATTTTGTCATCTCTCATGGCGTTTGCATACATGTGCATTGATTTTCATAAAGTTTATGATGTGGGCCAAGATCCAATTATGATTATGAATATGTTTTCAAGCAAAGTATAGATATGACAAGATTGTGATCACATGATATCTATGATATGGCTCTTTGAGCATTATGGGTGTTATGCACCACTATGTACATGTACGAAAGAGCTACTCCTATGCATGAAGTATGACATGAAAGTATGATTTGACTTTTCAACCTAAGTATGCATGATTATGAAGTATGTTTGGCTTTTAAGCCTAAGTATGCATGAAAATGATTTGAAAGACTTGTGCTCCTTTTTAAAGCATGTATATGTATATGTATTCCCGTGGGATGATGGCTTATCACCGAATGAGATTGTAGGTGGGGGCTTGGCCTAAGGGGTCCTTAAGTAAAGTCTCTTTTCTCATAACTACGTGCTAGCATGGGTTCATGTTTATGCCACTTTTTAGGGATGATATGCTATGGAAATCCTTTAGAAAAGATGAGTTTGTAAAGAAGGTAGCCATCACACCGAAAAGATGAGTTCGTAAAGTGTGGTATAGGCTACCTTTGGTAAGTAGTCTACTCTCATCTGATGGAAGACTTTCATCAGGCATATTCATGTATTAGCTCGCATGAGTTTGAGATATCGGTTATGGTCCCATATCCGCTATGTTATGTATATTATGGCATTCATGCATCATGGATTTCATATCATATTGATATTATATTCCTTCCTTTTTCTATATATGTGCCCTTGCCATCTAACATTGATTTGCATGAGTACATATTCATAAGCATTTGCGTGCCTGCATACTTATTACATTCAAACGTACTAAGGTATACTTTTTTCCTACATGATCTAACTGTGTAGGGACTAGAGACTACATTTATCCACCTATTGACGGTTAGCTTGGATCTTTGAGTATCATTAGTGGTGAGTCCTTTGCTCTATGGACAAGACCCACCTTCTATCTATCTTTCATGTTATGTTGCTTATGTCTTTATTTTGAGGGTGAGCCCGGGACATGTCTTGGCCCTCTTCCTATTCTATATTAGAGACATTGTTGAACATCACGAACTCCTTGTACGAATATGCTATTTTATGCTTGGGATGCTATGTTGCTTATAATGTTATGACGATATAGATATGATGATGTATAGAAATGTGGAAGGTCCTAAGTTTCTTTTATCCTCATAGTGTGAGTCATACTTACCCGCTCCTTAGTTTTATGTGTTGTATGAATCCATGTAAAGCCCTATCCCTATGACATCCCCCTAATGTGAGTATACTTACCCGCCTCGTAAAACTATGTGTTTAATGTATAAATATGCGCTTCCGAACTGATGATGTGTATGTATTCTATGAGGCTTGTTTGGGAACTCTTGGGTCCCCATTTTTCATGTCACTCCTAGGCCCTAGGCTCAGGTCATGACAAGTTGATAGATAAATGATTACTGTTACAAGTAACTCTAGTCTATCCATTGATAATGAGCCATAATAATAATCGAGGTCTTAGACTTATACTCATAAATCAATGTTCAATTGTACCCATCCCTGAGCTAATTTCTCATCTTGAATTAAATCTACGTTTTAAATCCTTGTTCTAAGCTCTTGTTAATTTTAACTCTATTCTTAACCTTTATTTCTATTATTTTAAGAAGAAGAATTTTTGATACCTCAACCTACATTGCACTAGTTCCTGATTTCACTTTTTTTCCTAGAATTGATGTTTTACATTCTTTGAGGGATTGACCCCAACTCTATTAGTTTTATACTTTGATGATGACCTCCTACATCTAGAATCATGAAAGGTATAGCATTGAGAAATATCAAAATCATGTGCTCTGAATGGACATCATTTCTATATTTTATTGTTTTCTTTATTCATATTTGAAAATTGTATTGTATTTACTTTTTTAGTATTGTGTTAGATATATTTTACACTTATGACACTAGATTTTGAAATATTTTATTATTGTATTGCATTTCTTTTTATTTGTGGCCTGACTTCTCTTCTGAGAGTCTCGTGTGTGATTTTCTTTTCGACTTACATGTCGGAATAGATTTTGAGATGTGTTCCATCATGACTTTAATTGTTGGATCATGACAAATTTGTTGTAGGAAGATCACTTGAAATAGGGACACAAGCTCGAGATTTTAAAATAAGGAGGTCAAAACTTCTCCTGAAATGAAGATGAAGCCAAAACTTTACAATTCAAGAAAAAAATAAATGTAAAAATGTGATTTGTCTGCTGACAAAATAAATCTAGGGCTACATGGGATATTGTTTATTGTTGGGATAAAAATTGAAAGGAATTTGGTCTGATTTGATAAGTTCAGGCTGAATTTCTTGGTCTTTTTTCTTTTCTTTATATAATTTTGAGCTTCTAACTTAATAACTAATACATTATACATTATTAAGAAGAAAAATATATATTAAGAAGTGTGAAGAATGTGACATTGATGATAAGAATATGTTGATGAAAATTACAAAAGCTTACAAATAACAATTGAAATTTAAATTGAAGAAAACAAAATCTTCAAGCTGAGGCGCGGATATCTCGCTGTTTTTAAGGAGATTCAAGCCCATTGCTGTAAACGTTTTCACTGGTCCAACAGTATACTTGTTGACTTGTCTCCTCCAAGATAAAACAGTCTTATCACAAAAATGTAACTCAACAAACTCTGGACAAGAGTTGAGTCTCAAGCTCTAATGAAAAAGCACCCCCTTCAACTAATAAGAACTCTCTTTTTTGACTAACTTTTATGCACTCTATGTTTTTATCTTGTGTTCTCCCACCCAAAACAAATTAAGACAACCACTATTTATAGTTGTGGAAGTCTTCCATGCAACGAATAGGAAGATAATGAGGTAGTTAATAGAATCCAATGCTTCAACTCTTAACGGGCAAAACTGCTTATTGTGGTAAGTAATGCACACACAATGAAGAGCATACAATTGAATGCTCCACTAACCGCTAAGAATGCAAAATGCCAAAAATGAGAGACAAACTCATAATGCCTAACGGCATAATGGAGGCAACACATTGTCCACTAACTGCCATCCTTAACAGCAAAAATAAGCACATTAATATACAAAATATTAATATTAAAATATCTATAAACTAACAATCCCCCACTCATTTTAATATCATAGAGAGTCTATCAGCTGAAGGTAGACTACTATGCATAATGAAGGTGTGCTCTACATTGAACCTCCACTTAGTGAAACAATTATTTTTATTCCAGAGTCGTAGTGGTCTCAGACTTGAACTATGACTGATTAAGGGAAATAAAATATTACTACTGCTCACACATAATAATCAAGATGTTGACATGAGTTTTACTAGCCAACATATTACAGTCTTGTGCTATCCCGATTTTATGAGTGTCTTTGAGAATAAGTCCAATTCTCATAGAAAGTGGTCTACTTCCACACTCACATAGGTAAAATCTGTCGAGAGTGCCTTTGTAACATTAACACTCCATCCAGATGGACTATAGATCTTCATTAAGAGTTTTTTTTCAACTCAGCCTCCACAATTCATTACAGGAAATAATGTACTCACATCATAGGGAGGGAATAAAAAATAGTGTATTTTTCACAACAAGTCATCATATGATTCGTTCTTCCCATTGAACCTGGTTATAGGATCTCTAGACCCCAGGTTGGGTTTCCTCATATATGACTCAAGAATTTATAGGCTTCAATCTCATCCCCCTCAATGTGCTCCAAACCTTTTCTCTGGTTAAGGCCTCAATAAGAGGATTTGCAAGATTATCAAAAGATCTGACACAATCTACATTAATGGTACCACTTGTCAAATATGATCTTACACTACTGTGTTTCCTCTTTATAGGTCTGGATTTATCATTGTAATAACGATTTTAAACTCTACCAATTACAGTGGTGCTATCACAGTGAATTAAAATAGGAGGAATTGATTTTTCAAAATAAGAAATTTAAAATAACAAATCTCTCAACCAATTTGTTTCCTCACTAGCTAAAGCTAAAGCAATTAGCTCAGTCTCCATGGTAGAGTTAGCAATGATAGTTTACTTTTTAGATTTTCAACAAATAGCACCATCACCCAAAGTAAAAATATAACCAGTGGTAGAATAAGAATCACCTAATAAAGTGTTCCAGTTTTCATCAGAAAAGCCCTCAAGTACAACAGGATATTTTTTATGAACAAACCATAAATTTTTGTCCCAATTAAATGTTTCATAACTCTCGTTATAGCATGTCAATGTTCATTACCTGGCTTGCTTGTAAACCTGCTAAGTACTCCTACCGCATATGCAATATTAGGCCTAGTACAATCAGTCACATATCTCAAACTTTCAATTAAGCTAGCATATTCCTTTTGATTTATCATGTCATTTTCACTTTGTACCAAAAATAAGTGAACACTTGAATCAAAAGGAGTTAAAACATGTTTGCAATCAAGAAAGTTATATTTTTGTTTAAAATTCTCAACATAACGTGACTAGTTAAGAAAAATTTCATCACATGTTTTGGTAATTTTTATTCCAAAAATAAAATTTACCTCATCAAGATCTTTCATATCAAAATGACTTCTAAGAATGTTTTTTGTTTCATCAATAACATTCACGTTAGAGCCAAAGATCAATAAATCATCAACATATAGGCAAATAATAACATGTGAATTATTCCAAGACTTATGATATATGCACTTATCATACTCATTTGTTTTAAAACCATTTTCAATCATGCAGGAATCAAGTTTTTCATGTCATTGCTTTGGTGCCTGTTTCAAGCCATATAGAGATTTAGTAAATTTACACACTTTGCTTTCTTGGCCTGCTTCAACAAAACCCTCGGGTTGTTCTATATAAATTTCTTCATTTAGGCCTTCATTTAAAAAAGTAGTTTTTACATCTATTTGGTGAATTTGCAAATAAAAAATTACAACTATAGCAATTAAAAGTCTAATGAATGTAATTCTAGTTACCGGACAAAAAGTGTCAAAAAACTCTAGGCCTTCAAGTTGTTTAAATCCTTTTGCAACTAGTCTAACCTTATATTTATCAATAGATCCATCCGGTTTTAACTTTTTTTTGTAAGACTCATTTGCAATCAATTGTTTTACAACCCGGTGGTAAATCAACTAATTTTCAAGTTTTATTAGAAATTAGTGATTCCATTTCATCATTTACAACCTCTTTTCAGAAAATTACATCATGTGAAGACAATGTTTCTTTTAAAGTAAGAGGGTCATCTCCAACATTAAAAACATAAAAATTAGGATCAAATTTTTTTCTACTCTAGCTCTTTTATTTCTTCTTAACTCAAAATCATCAGTTACTTTATTTTTCAAAGTAGTAGAAGAAGAACTAGGTAGTGACAAATTATTTTGTTTAATCCTTTGACCCCCACTATTTTTAGAACTAAAAGAAAATTTATTTTCATGAAAAATAGAATCACCTGATTCAATAACAATATTATCTTCAAGATTAAAAAATCTATAAGTTGTAATATTTGAAACATTACCAAGAAAAACACAAGTAGTAACTTTCTTACCCAACTTTATAATCTTGGGATTCATTAGCCTCACAAAGGCTAGACAAGCCCAAACTCTTAGATATCCCAAGTTTGGCTCATGACCTTTCCATAACTCAAAAGGAGTTAATTTAGTCTTTTTATGAGGCACACGATTTAACACATAACAAGCAGTCAAAATAGCTTCACCCCAAAAATGTAATGGTGCACTTGACTCAATAAGTATGGCATTATTCAATTCAACCAAAGTTCTATTTTTCCTTTCTGTTACACCATTAGATGCAGGAGAATAAGGAGAGTAGTTTCATGAATTATTCCCAATGATCTAACAAAAGAATTAAACTCATTTGACTCATATTCACAGCCTTTATCACTTCTGATTCTTTTTATTTTTCTTCCAAACTGATTTTCAACCTCATGGAGATAAACTTTAAAATATTCAAAAGCATCACTTTTATATTTTTCATTAAGTAAACATATGTAAACTTAGAAAAATTATCAATGAAAATGATAGAATATCTATTTCCTCCACGAGTTAAAATTCCTCCAAGTTCACAAATATCAGTGTCAACTAATTCTAATAAATTAGTTTTTTGTTCAACTTGAAAATGAGGCATTTTAGTGATCTTGGCTTTACTACAAGACTCACACTTTTCAAAATCCTTTTTAACCATTGGGATTAATCCTGAACTACTCATGATTCCAACATATCGATCATTTATATGACACAAATGAGCATGCCAAAAATTAGTAGAAGAAAGCATATAAACAGAAATATAAACTTTATTCATTTCAACATTCAGTTTAAATATTCCATCACAAGTATACCCCTTTCCCACAAAAATACCCTTTTTCACAATTACATATTGATGAGATCCAATAATCTGTTTGAAGCCTGCTTTATTAAGAAGAAAACTAGACATCAAATCTTCTCTCATGAAAGGAGTAAAAAGTACATCTTTCAAAGTTAACACCCTTCCAGAGGTAAAATACAATTCGACATCTCCCGTTCCAAGCACTTGAGTAGTGTGAGAATCGCCAAGCATGATGGTTTTGGGCTCCTCAAAAGGAGTATAATTTTAAACCAGTCTTTGTCACAACAGACATGACGGTTTGCACCAGAATCAGTCCACCATCCATCAATATTCTCAACCATAAATATGTCTGTAATCACCACCACAAAAGGATTTTCAGCAACGTTTGCCTGAGGTGTAGGACTACATTTTTTATATTTGTAAAATCGAGTAATATTTCCACTCTTGCCACAAACATAGCACGGTCTCTTATCTTGAACTTGTTAATTTTTTGCTTGATTATTTTCACCATTATTTTTCTTGGGAGGTCTACCATTCTTTTTCTTAAAATTTTTCTTCTTAGGCTTCATAGAGGTATTTTTGTTAGATTCAGGAGTAGCATTATTCGAAATAACTAAATTTACCTTCAATGTGGTATTGCTCTCTTCTAACTGTAAAAGTGCATCTTGGCCTCTTGCCTCCTCCTCCATGCAGATTTTCATTATCAACGTCTCAAGAGAGATTTCCTTTTGTTTGTGTCGCATAGTTTTTTGAAACTCCTTCCAAGAAGGTAGAAGTTTATCAACTATGCCACAAACAATAAGGTTATCCCCAATTTTAACCTCCTTGAATCTAAGTTCTCCAACAATCATGATGAGGTCTTGAGCTTGATCTACCACTGATTTATTGTCTACCATTTGAAAATGAAAAAATCGACTAGCAGCATATTTTTTCGCTCCAGCTTCTTCGATATCATATTTACTCTGCAATGCTTTCCAAATTTTCTTTGCGCTAGAGTAAGTTCTATCATAATAATCATAAAAATTATCATATAGACAATTAAGAATATAATACCGATACTTGTAGGAATCATCATTGTATTTTTCCACTTTCTCTTGATGAGAACTTAGTTCATCATTATCCATGGAGAGGATGTCAACTTTATTCGGATTCTTCTCAGTTAACACATACAAAACATTGAGAAGACTCAAGTAGAAAAGTACTTTACCCTTCCACCTCTTTAAATGATTATTGTTGAACCAAAATGGCTTGTTAAGATCTCTCATCTTGACATCCGTGATTTTTTCAATTGTAGCCATGTTGAATCTCCTTAAAATTGTTGGTGAAAGTTACAAAAGATTACAAATAACAATTGAAATTTAAATTGAAGAATATAAAATCTTCAGGCTGAGGCGCAGATATCTCGCTCTCTTTAAGGAGATTCAAGCCCACTGCAGCAAAAGTTTTCACCAGTCCAGCAGTATACTTCTTGACTTGTCCCCTCCAGAATATAACAGTCTAATCACAAAAGTGCAACTCAACAAACTTTGGACTAGAGTTGAGTCTCAAGCTCCAGTAAAAGAACACCTCTCTTCAACTAATAAGAACTCTCTTTTTTGACTAACTTTTATGCACTCTATATTTTTCTCTTGTGTTCTCCCATCCAAAATAAATGAAGACCACCACTATTTATAGTTGTGGAAGTCTTTCATGCAATGAATAGGAATATATTGAGATAGTTAATAGAGAAGATAAATGACTTATAAGTTACGTATGTTATAAGGTATAATGGAGGAATAAAAGTGAAATTATTTGAGGGTAACAAATGCCATCAATGAATGCACCAACGGAAGAATCCAATGCTTCAACTCTTAACGGGTAAAACTGTTTATTGTGCTAAGTAATGCACACACAATGAAGAGCATACAATTGAATGCTCCACTAACTGCTAAAAATGCTAACTGACAAAAATGAGAGACAAACTCATAATGCCTAACGACATAATGGAGGCAACAAATTGTCCACTAATTGTCATCCTTAACAGCAAAAATAAACACATTAATATTAAAATACCTACAAACCAACAGAATACTAGTTATAGTACTAAAATAGTAGTGAAAAAACTAATTTGATACATTATAATAATTTAGAAGCTCAAAAATATAAATAATGAATGGAGGATTAAAATTGGGTGTCAACAAATGATACCTACAAAGAGTAAGATGATAAATTTTCTTCAGTTTCTAAGTGCGCATGCATTAAATTATATGTTAGTATATCATCATAAGTCAAATTTTAGGTAATTATATATGAAATGAATAGTTATATAATTGGGTACCTAGTCTAGTTCAAGTTCAACAATATCTGATTAATTTGAACATAAATTTATGCCCACTCACTAAACCACTAATGCCAGTCCCTTTGCCGGAGGATATGAAAAAAGCTTCGGGGGATATTTTACTTGTAATGTATGATAATCCAAGCTCATTATTGTATATAAGGAGCTTCTCTAAATGATCGGTAGAATATGCTAACTCCTTTAATAGAAATTTTGATTGTTCGGAAAAGAAAAAAAAGCGAAAGGCAAATATCATACTGGACTCCCCTAGATTCTTGTAAGAGATTGGTAGGATTTTAGATGTTGAACAAAATGACTTTCATCCTTAGTTTGACTTTCTGAGAAGGACTTAAGTAACTAAGTTTTCAAAGGTGAGCACCATCCTATCCTTTATAGTATAGTCGTAAAGGATTTCTCAGAAAAGTAAAGAAGGCATTTGAAAGGCCGACAACTATCTCATAGGCATTCTGGTGCCAACTCTATCTCCTCTATTAAATCTCTTGCGACTTCATCCTACCCTTTTCTCATAAGTAATCTTTTCTCCACGACACATTTTTTGCTTTTTACCTTTGGTTCTTTCCTTTGCTTTCTTATTTTTGGCTCAAGCAGTAGATCCTTCAACCCTTAAAGCAATATGATTATGCTCCTTTTATGTTGTCATCTGTCCAGAAAAGACAAATGCAATTCATTAAACTCGAATATTGCCTTTTGTCTTCCTCCTTCACTCTACGAATAAATGTAATTCTAGAAGGACCTTCCTGCAAAAAATTGAGTCTTAACAGTTCAAGTGAAAGTTTTTTAGACTAGTCCCCACCAAGGTGGTGAGAAAATGTACTTCATAGAGAGCAGCTTTCGCCTCAGTAATTATCAAACAAGATAAAATTTATGCAAAAGTAGTCCTTTACGCAAGGAAACGCCAGACAAACTTACCTCTGCACACTACGTTTTATATAAACTGAAAGTTAGAGAGATACTAAGAGGTATAGTGTTGCTAACAGAGAAGGCTCTTTCATCCTAGGCATTTAGGATTTTTTAGGAGCATATTAGGATCATTCTTCTAAGAAATAATAAAAGTAGGGCAACAATTGACTCTTCGCACTTACCCTATCTCAGCTTTCATTGAAAATCTCGTCAATAAAATGATCAAAAATCATTCGCTTCTCCCTTCCTCTCCTCTCTTTAAACTGAGAAAGAAGAAATAAAGACCGCTAGATCTTTACTCAGTCATTGACCTAATGATCATATTCATTATTTTCAAGAACTTGTACTTTAATCTTTAATTAATTTTTGTCACTTATAATATGATTTAAGTGAATAATTTATATGGTTATATAAATTTGACACAAAAAATCAGAATTACATGTAACGTACGTGTAACAACCCATCTTGAGAGGAGAAATCCTACATCAGCAAAATACAGGAGATATGTTGGGTATACAAGTAAACAGGTCTTACCTAATAGTGACGCGTTTTAAAGTCGTGTGGGCCTAGGCCCAAAGCGAATAATATCACTAGCGGGTTTGGGTTGTTACAAATGGTATCAAATCCACTCATGTGTCAACCTTGTCAATGTGGGGCTAGAGTTCAACTGAGTTTAGGTAAATCCTGATTAGCCGGGGCAAACCTCATTGTTAAGTCTAGGCGAATCCCATATAGTGGGGCAAACCTCAACGAGGACGTTGAGTCCACAGAGGGGGTGTATGTAACAATCCATCTTGAGAGGAGAAGTCCCACATCGGCAAAACACAAGAGAGATGTTGGGTATATAAGTAAACATGTCTTACCTAATAGTGATGCATTTTAAAATCGTGCGGACCTAGGCCCAAAAAGGACAATATTACTAGCAGGCTGGACTGTTACAGTACGTGTGAAGAAAACTAGTTATCATTAAAAATAAAAAGCTTCAAAGTGTAAAGTTGAATTACTGTTTCTAAATTGAATATTAGTATTAAATAGTAGTCATATTTAAATTCTGTTTATTATGTAATTAGTCAAAATTTTCAACTTATATATTAATAACAGCTACACTTTAAAAATAGAAATGCCAAATTAATAGTATCCTAATCTAATTCCTTTATTTTCTCAACTGATTGACATATTTTGGGGGATTTAATTTCTAAAAGGGTTCCATTGATTCAAGTAACATAATCCTCATCATATACGTTTTTGAAATTTTATTTATTTTGAGTATATTTTTCTGATCCTATTTACATATTTGTGCTTGTTTATCAATTTTCTAATTCTATATACATATTTTTGTTTATCAAGATTAAAAAAAGATATAAATATAATTTGTATTTTATCTTTTTAAAAACTATTATATATTTTTTTATATAAATCGTAACTCAACTATAATTCTCATGCTCGCATCATTTTTTTCTTCTTAAATATATTTGTCTTCATTTAATATGTATATTTATTCTCATGTTTCATTTCAGAATTGTATTCCTATTTTTCTTCTTAAATATTTTTGTATTCAATGAGATTTGTATTCCTATTTTTTATTTTTTTCTCATGTATATGCATATTTTTTTATTCTATATACATATTTTTGTTTATCAAGATACAAATGTTATTTATATTTTATTTTAAAAAATTATATGTTTTTTATACAAATCATAATCCAACCACATTTCTCATGTTCTCGTCATTTTTTCTTCCTAAATATATTTATATTCATATATATATATATATATTCATGTTCCATTTCAGATTTGTATTTCCATTTTTCTTCTTAAATAGTTTTGTATTTAATCAAATTTGTATTCCTAATTTTCATTTTAGATATGTATTCTAGTGTTCTTCCTTAAATATATTTGTATTTGATCATATTTGTGTCTATCACTTTTCATAGTTATAAATCATAACCCAACTATATTTTTAATTTTGCACCATCTTTTCTTTTATTCCCATATTCCATTTCAGATTTGTATTTTCATTCATTCTTAAGCATATTTATATTTGATCATGTTTGTATTCCCATTTTTCATTTGAGATATATATTCTCATGTTCTTTCTTAAGTATATTTGTAGTCGATCACTTATGTATCCACCATTTTTCACTTCATAATATTGTACCTTTTCTCAAATTGTATTCATCCTCATATGTAGCTATTTGTATTTATATTTGTTTCTTTTTAGTACGTATTCAATATTTATTTCAAAAATATGTCAATTAGGCTTGTATTTTATTTTTAAGAATGTTTGAAATATGTATTCCCTTGTTCCTTTTTCATCCTCACTTTTGCATCATATCCTATTATTTTTGTATTCAATCCTTGAAATATAATGACAAATAAAATGCATAAAACGTTTAGAATCATAAGCATCACATATAAAAGGAAAGTCTTAAGAGGATCAAGCATAACCATTCTTTACAAGAAAAACTATCATTTGGATACATTTTTATCAAACTCATCATTAAAGATGTTCAAACATGGAACTAAAAATAAAATTATTCAAATTATTCAAAAAAATTCAGTATCATTTTTAAAGAAATACAAATCTGAATATGGAATAAATTAATATCCACGTTATTTTTCACATTCCCGCTTCTCTCACTTCATTTTCACCTTCCCGCTTCTCTCTTAGTTCTTCCACTTTTTTTTCAAATTTTTTCTTAAAAGAATTCCGATGATTCAAGCAATGTAGTATTCATCATATATTATCGAATTTTTAGCTATTTAATTTGTATGGTTTGTGATTTTTCTTTAGAATTTTTGCTTAGGAAAAGTCCCAAATTTTCAAGATTATGTTCCATACAAAGAAGATAATGTAAGGTAAATAATTGATAATTTTTAGGAAAAGAATTACCATATTTGAAAGATTCTCTCTCATGATTCTCTTAAATTTGTAATTTATTAGTTCTATTATATTAATTATTTTGAAAAAAGAATACACAAATCAAGTTAATAGCAACTCAAATATAATTATTTTTAATGAATATTGAAATTGTATCTAAGGAATCCTATTAAATGTTAAAATGTGATTTATTTTTTAAATCACTATGATTCAACTTTTTAGCACTAATTGAAAATTAAATGCTTTTAATGTGCACATATCCTCCTTTGTAACGGTAAAGAAGACAAGGAAGAAATAATGTTTTGCTACAAATCAGTTGTTTGAAATCGTGTATGAGAGGATAGTACAAAATCCATATATTATTGGAATTATGAAAGGAGAGTAAAAGTCATTTATATTGTTGCAACTTGAGTGATTTTTGACTCACTAAGCATTCCCACTCTCTATTCCTGCAGTCCTACAGTAGGCATAAATGGTGTGTAAGGAGAAGACGTGTGATTTAATGAAAGTGAATAGTCCGGGGACATTTTTGGCCTAGACAAGTATCTATTCTAAAGTCTCTCAAGATATTAATGGATTAGGAGAAGATAAGCAGTGGAAGAAATGTGTTTCAAGATATTAATGACGAGGACATTTTTGGCCCTTCTCCCAAAAATATAGAATATGACTAACCATAGCAGCTCCATGACATAGTAAATCCTGATTTTGTCAGGAAACAGGGCAATACATTTTGGCATTGAACAGAATAAATGCCAAACATAAAAAGTGACAAATGTAAGAAAAAATTGAGTGCCATTGTAGCATTAAATCTCCATAGGGATATGACCAACAAGATCTAAAGAGAAACATCAAAGCCACAATCAAACTTTGAAAGATGAAATATACAACCACAGGTTCAATTCCTCTAGTAATGTAATGTAACAATAAGACAAAAGTTGAAGAAACCATCCAGACTAGCTAAGTGATGTCTAGACTTATATCAGTATAATGGCAACTAGTAAAAGCACAAGTTTTACTATGGCATCAACATTTGTTTCTACCTTTTAACTTCAAATACAAAAAAGGTTTTACTCTCTGATGTTCAAGATAATGGTCGTGGATTGAACATCTGATAAACATGACGATACTTATATACTAGTTTAAAGAAATTTCTGCTTTAGGTGATGCAACCTCAAATTCTGTTAGCTCAGAAAGTCTATTGAATATTGCAGATTTTTCCAAGAACCTGTAGGTATTGATTATCATTCTCACAAGCACCGGGGACTTGGCTAACAGAAGCTGGATAAGTTGCCTCTCCCGCATGCTGCCATTAGCTTCTATTAGCTTAACTTCTGTTAAGTGTTGGAACATCACATCTGGAAAAGCTTCCACTTCAAGACAATCTAGAGCCGACATAGCATGATCACATCTAAGAAAGACATATCAAAACTCAACTACATAAGCTTATTGATGATTTGAATATAAACAGAAGAAAGCCACACATAAGAAAACAAGAAAAGAGAAAAAAAAAAAAAAAGAACCTGAATTTCCAGATATTGTAAAATTGGGAAGCTTCATAACAAGCAAAGAGCAGACAGAATCTCATCCCTGCCAAGATAAATACACAAGCAAAGATGTTTGACACATGGCACATCAAGGGTAAGCTTTGCTGGCATTTTTCGGCCTGTAGCAAGGACCTAGGAAGAACAAGCCAAAAATCAGGATGCCTTGAAGGCCAAACAATGTGTAACTACAGAAAATGGAATAGAATGTTTTATGAAGTAACAGTCACCGTGTAATCCAAGTGAAGATGCTCGAGATCAGAACAAGAATAAAAAAAGTTTGACATTAAAAAATTTGCAACATCAAACTTTTTCCAGTCCTTACGATAATGCCTGAGAGAAAGTTTTGCCAAACAAGGGACACATTTCAAGCAGATGGTTGCCATATCGCCTGTGAAGTCACAAGATCTCAGCATGGGAGCATTAATTTCAATTATGTCGCTTAACGTATCAGAGATCTTCAACACCAATTTCTCAAGCAACAAGCCATGAGAGATCAAACTTTCAAGCAACTTGGAAGAAATCGTAACATCATGTAGTTCTAGGCTAATTAACCTATCAAATCCTTTGAAGTCTGGTGGAGGAAGTAATAAACAGCAGTTTTGAAGAAGCAGATGCCTCAACTTCAAACATGTGAAAAATGAACAAGGCAATTCGAATTGTCTTGGAAGTCTAAGAACAAGATGCTGAATGCTTTTTTCAGAGAGGAAAGATAATAAGTTGTCAATGGGAGGACATCTTCCCCAATACTGAATGCAAAGTACAAACTTTGTAATTGGTCCTGGATGATGAGTGATAATGCTGTGGATAGTTGTTGTAAAGTTACTGGTAAGGTCCTTAGTAGCTCTCCAAACTTTTTTATCACGTGTAATGTATTCTATATCCTTTTTAGGTTTCCAAAAGTCAGAATCAAGCACCAGGTGGGGAAGTCTACACCACTTATATCTCCATTCCTTGGACAAAATGCCTGTGCACACAGCATCTCGAAAAGGCAGACGCATAAGAAGCTCATCAATTACATTATCAGGGAGTTTGCTGAGTAAATCAGGAGAAGAATGCTTTATGCCCTTTTGATCCATCATAATTTGTCTGTAAAACATAAACAAAGATAAAATTAGTCATCTGATCCGACAATTCATGAAGAAAATTTGTGCAATGTCAAGTATTTCAACACCAAAACAAAATTTCACCAAAAGTAAAAAAAATCAGTGTTCAAATTATTAAATTATAAATAAACTTAGTCATATAATCTAAAACGAGAAGTAAATCCAAGATTATCAAAAATACGCTATAACCCCAAAATTTGCGTAACCCTAAAATTGGCTCATTGAATGTATTTGAACATCAAAATGAAATTTGTCTCTAAAACATAAAAAATGAAGAAAAAAGCTGTTCAAATTGTGAAATTAGCAAACTAAGTCATCTCATACAAAAATTGATGAACAGAAAGGAGAAAAAAATCCAAGAATTATAAAATAAAAAAAAACAAGAAGTGATGTATAAACAGTCATAAGCTTACTTTTCCAGACGAAATTAGCTGCTGCTGCTTCTTTGTTTCTTGATTGATTGTACTGTGACTGATTAACTCTGCTAGAAGAAATATCCCTCTCCTTCTCTTGCTTTGGTTTTAATATATACTGTACTGTTTAGTTAATTTTTAAAAAAAAATTACTCTCTCGTAAGCAACTAACGTATTTCTAACATTGGAACACATTTTTCCACATATTTTTAATTGGGAAAAGGATAAAAAATGTCTTTGTACTATAAAAAAGGATTAAAAATATTTTTCGTTTATACTTTGGGTCATTTATATCCTTGTACTATTAGAAATGGGTCAAAAATATTCTCATACTAACGAAAAGGGTAAAAAATGTTGTTAATTTATATTTTGGTCCAAAAATGTCCTTATCGTCAATACTTTGGTTCAAAAATGCCCTTATTGTTACCAAATGTAAGGGAATTTTTGGATCAAAATATTGACGAAAAGGGTATTTTTGGACCAAAGTATAAATCAAGGACATTTTTGGATCCTTTTTCGTTAGTATCAGGACATTTTTGACCCATTTCTGATAGTACAAGACATAAATGACCCAAAGTATAAACGAAAGATATTCTTTATAGTACAAAGACATTTTTTTATCCTTTTTTCTTTTTAATTTAACACATTTTGATATATTCAACATATTTTTAATTTAATATAACAAAATAAGTGAAGTGTCAAAAGTACACTTAAATTATTTTCTTTTTTTTTTTAATTTCATACCCAAATTATAACTCTTTAGTCTGAATAAGACATTACACACCTTTCTTTTTTGTTACACTTTTTTAATGATGTGTGTAATATACTCTCTCTTTTATTTAAAATAAATTGTTACATGACACTCTACTTGAACAAAAATTTTCACCTTCACAAAAATTAAATAAATTGTTAATAGAAGAATTTTCATAAATAACCTAGATTTGAAACTTAATATGGTTAAATAGTTATATTTTACATAATTACACTATATAACCTCGGTTATATGACCTGGAGGGGAACAGAGAGGCAAGCGAGATCGAGAGAGACGAATTGTATATATATATTTATCAAAGTATATGTGTATATCTGTTAAATAATTGTATATGTGTGACTAATATATATATGTATTTGTATATCTGGCAAGAGAGATTGAGAGAGTGAGCTAAGAGAGAGGCGAGCGAGATCGAGAGAGGGAGGAGAAAGACGAGCGAGAGAGGTCAGAGAGTGGAGAGAGGTGAATTGTATATGTATATCTGTCGAATTGACTATGTATATCTATCAAAATAATTGTATATATGCAGCTAGTATACATATATAATTGTACATCTAACAAGATATTACAAAGAGAGAGGAGAGAGGAGAGAGAGAGAGAGGAAGAGAGGAGAGAGAAAATAGCAAAAAAATCCTAACTATAGCTATAAATTGTAATTTTTTCAAATTATAATTGTATAATGTAAATACATATCATATGTTTGTCTAGTTACGTTGTTTTTCCTTGTTAATATTAATTATTTAAAAGTTAAAGATTAAACTATCACTAAAAAAAAAAAAAAAACTAAGATTAAAATATTTTTTACCCCACTTCACCACCTCCTCCTATCGTAATCGCCCCCCCTCCCCCTCCCCTCCCCCCAAAATTTTAATTTGTTTTATAAAATAAATATACTTCATACCCACTCCCACTCCCTCCCCCTTCAAAAAATTTTCTTAAATCTTATCTTTATTGTAAAAATTTTAAAAATATATATATAAAAAAAAAAAATTATCCCGTCCCACCTAACCCTTCATTCCTAATTTTCTCTTCATTTTCTTGTTTTGTACTAAATATATTCATATGTTTTTAGGGAAGTATCTTATACTTGCCGTAAGATTTTATTTAAATAAAATTTTTATTTCAATTATAATTGGTATGCAAATAAAAATAAATACTTTCATAAAAATTGTATATATTTAACACTACACAAGAAAAATGTAAAAAGGAAAAAATTAAAGCGGAGGCCGGAGGGTTAGAATTTTTTTATATAAAAATAATATCTAAATTCTTTTAGGGAAAGAGGGGGTTGAAAAAAGATTTTTTTAAAATATATATATAAAAAAGAAATTTTCTTATTAAAAGTTTATAAAAGAATTAAAAAAAAAAAAAATTGGGTTTTTTTTTGTGTGGGGGGGGGGGGGGGTGGCGGGGATGGGAATAGTGATCCTTTAATATTTCATTTTTCCTACTACTAATAGTTTCTTTAATTTGTCAAGGTAACATGTTTTATCCATGTGACAAGATTTTTTAAAATAAAAGAGAGTGTATTACACAGACTCTTGAGGTGTGTTTCTCAAACTAATGAGCGATAGTTTAAGTATTACACTCACCCTCTCAGTAATTTAGGCATGAAACTCACAAAAAATGAGATAATTTAGGTGTATTTTTTTATACTTAATTCAAATATTTTTAGAAATTTTGTGTCAAGCCAAAATTTGTCAATCAAATTAAAATGGAGGAAACAACATGCTATCAACACGAAGTTCTAATCAACTAATTATCTCTGCTAAGTTAAGTCTTGTAAAGTATGTACTATATCTATTTACTTTTAAGCTTGTGTTAGAACATATTATATATATTCATGATTTTAAAACAACATTTGGACATGTGATTCGAGATCATAATTTCTTCAATTCTACTAAATAACAAGTTGTAGTAATACATATTTACTATTCAAGAAAACTGCAAGTAAATGGCGTCTTTCGAGCTTTTTTCTGCTCTCGAGCATCTCCACTTGACGGTGAACGTACTTGATTTCCATAGATGTTTACTCTCTTTCGGGCTCTGAGTCATTCCGTATTCTGTTCCTATTTGTTGGCTGCAGGACCAGGTCATGAATTACCAACAAGGCTTTGCCTTTTGTGTCAAACGTCTTTGCCTTGGCTAAAATTGAGTTGGTTATGACATCATGTGCTCTTTACTTGATAAGAAGCTTCCCATATTTACAATACTTGGAAATTGAGTCTTACCTTTCTTTTTCCATTTTCATACTTTTTTATCCTGAATAAGTCCAGAGAGTTGGATGTTTGACAATATCCCTTAGATGGCGATTTTCGTATTCCATCTATGGAGTGTTGCATTCATTGAGTACTGTGGAATATGACACTAAATTCAAGATTTCACAATAATTCTACTATTCAAATTGCAACGTACAAAAATAGGATGAGCTCAATGACTGCCACCCACGCACATTAAAATAACTTTGTAAAGGAAAAAGATCGTGTGGCAATCTAGGCAGTGGAAAAACAAATAAAATTCATACTAGTATCAAATCTCCATGGCTCTACCTCACGAACATAAAGTGTAATGCGGACTTAAGGTTAACGGCAAAGAATCAAGTGTTTTGCATGAAATAAATTTGGGAGTAAATAACTGGCATACCATAAAATTGAAAAAGGAAACCATGGACTAACACAGAATCCTCACAACTATCAGGAAAGCAAATTTGTTTGTCCAAAAACTCCTAGTCAAGGGAGGGAGGGGGGAGTGGGGGTTAGATATATTATCTCTCATCTCCAACTATTAGCATCCCTCCAGCATGTGTTAACAAGAAGACTACAAAGAGCCTCATAAAATAAAAGAACTGCACATAGGAAAGTTATATTTACTACCATCTCCTCTGCAAAATAGACCGGAACAGTCATTGCAATCAACCTCTCCTTGGTTGGCATCAATTTTGACGAATGATATTTCTCTCATCCCATATTGGGCAAAAGCATGTAGGTTTCTTGTTCTTCCATTCAGCTCCACACGTGTAACAGAACTCATGACCACATCTGGGGAAATAAACATGTGAGGTACTCACTCTCAAACTTTAGCTCTAACAACATGAATGAATAGTAAATGAAGTTCAGCCACAATTTACATGACAATGGTAAGAAGTGACCAGCTTATTTAACATAGATCCAGGCCATAAATTACAGCATATACCCAACTCACATGACCTCACTGCCCAAATAAAGGAAAGAAAACACAAGAGTATAGATAACCAGATGTGGCTGGCTTATAAAGAAAATATCGCCTGGCAAAAGACAAGCAAAGAAACAACAAAATTTGCTCAAAGAAACAAAATATGTGAATGTTATAGAATCACTTTCTGCCACAAATGAAATAAAAAGACTCTAATTCCCTTAAGACTTCGTTAGAGATACCTAGATCCTTTAATTTCACGAGATAAAACACACAGTTGCAAGAAACTTCAAAACAACCCTAGGATAAAAGGATCACCTAATTACCTCGATATTTAACATCTAATAGATCTTTTAGTTTCTGGTCCATAGGTGGGATTCAGTCCTAAACCCCTACTTTTGACCTCATTTAGCGATTCTAGAGGATTCTACTTATAATTACATGGTTTCTGGGACTTGGGAAGGACTCATATAGTCAGGATCACCAACTGATTTATTTCCTATTTGTACTTTTCTCTGTACAAGTTTGTTAGCAGGCTGCATTATTCTTCACACTAAGTAGAGCACGAGTCCTCAAACCAATATATCACATACACTTCAGGCAAAGATCAAAGGCTTTGGAAGTACTAAAGCATAGAGAATGGGTGCTCCGTCATGTAAAGGGACATAGCATTCAGGTCCTCTCTATCACCTTTTTGGTTCTACCTTTAGTGTTACTTCAGAAGCCTTCATTTGATACTTTCCAGTTCCCTTTTTTAACAAGAGTGGTATTTAGATCAATTTGCGCAAGAAATGACTAACTCCCTGGGTACCTAGTGTCTCTCACGAACACACAGACGGGAAAAATTCATCTAGAGGCTTTTGCTTCTGACAGGATTTAAACTTCAATCTCCCAAGGTCCATTCCATCTTCTCCATTGACCACCAGTGCACACCCTTAGGTGCATGATGCTTTCCATACCTTTAGATCAATAATTATTTAAGGCCTTTCTAAAATGCAATAAAACAAAGATTATAAAGATGAAAGATGCTAGTCATGCCAGTTGAGTGACTGTTAAGTTTCACGCTCTCCTCTTTTTTGGCGGTTGATATAATTATTCTAACAGATATCACTCTTACCAGCATCATGTTCTTTCCTCAATATCATTCTTAATCTATTTACTTTCCTTCCCTCAAGACACTTGAAGGCTGCCACTTTAAAAGGCTTTACCTTCCAGCAGATCCAGCCAAAAATAGAAATACTCCTACCAAATCACTATAACTCTCTTCACAAAATGGGCCGAGTCGACAACGGTCCGGTCCGAAAATGAAACTACAGAAATAGCCTCAGAGCAAGCTGGTCACTGACAACAAACCAGTACACCAGCATAATTGAGGCAGTCTATCTTTCATAGCAGAGGATACAGGAAGGATTATGGCAAAAGAAACGGTTTCTTTGTCAAAATAAAACCAATATGCAGCATGATACGCTACTTGTACTGTCAACTTAAAAAGTTATCCATGTTTAGTGCATCTCCCTTTTGAAGAGATGCTTTTTCCATTCTCCAGTGACAATGGTTAAAATCACCAAATACATAAATGAGAAGAACTTGCAAAATATTTAATAGTTCTGTCATGAAAAGCAGATTGTATCTGACTTGTAATTCAAGCCATTTAAACATGACAACTTCACCAAAAATTATGACTAGTCCAAACGGGGTAATGGAGCAAAAACTTCAATGAAAGAATTGCTACATCATTTCCTTCTTTTTTTATTTTTGGTTAATATATGGTCTAATCCTCCTTTTCCTAGTCATCTATAGTCATGCTTGTAAGTTGTAACATCTAAAGTTCTTGTAAACCATTCCAAGAAGTCATCAATTCCCTATTACCTAATGAAAATGATGTTTAACTCCAACACGCAACAGGGATGTAAGAAGGAAGGAGAAGTAAAGGACCTGCAGTAAATATGATAGCAACCTTCTGCAAGGGACACCATATGGTTACACTTAACACACTGACGCCAACGACTTTGTGCAGCAAGAGACTTGAGCTTTGGGTCGTCTACGCACTGGTACGGGTTTCGTCTTCTATAGTCAGAGCAAGTCATGTTGTGATGCCAAGGAACTTTGCAATTGATACAGAATATGTGGCGACATTTCATGCACGTTCTTGCCCCAGCTTGGGCAGAAATTTGGAACTCAGCTTTTGACATCAACGTTCCACACTTGGGATTGGGGCAGTAAATCTTTTCTGTGATAGGAATTGTAGTTTCTTTCACACGTTCACTCATCAAATCATATAGCTTGGGTGTCAAGAACTTTTTGCAGTTATCTAGTTTCAACCCCGATTTGCATCCATCATGAGGACATTCAGGAAGCATTCCTTGAAGGAGCTTAACTTCCACATGTTTATTCATACAGGAAAAGCAGTAATAATGCAGGCAACCATTAATTAGGAATATATGATCTGTATCAGTGTCCTGCAGACAAATAGCACAACTCTCGGTGATGCTCTTTCTCTTTCGAGTAGCTTCTGATGGTTGCTTAACCTGAGAGACTACCGCATCAGTAGCAAGTTTAATTGCAAAGTTGACAGTGTTTGGTTCCACAACAAATGGTATACAGTCTGCAAATTTTCTTAAACCAGAAGTTGCCTGTTCAACAAGCGCAGCAATATTACCCTTCCCAGGATGCAACTTGCCCCTAACCTGCATAAACATAGATCAATCATAGTAACAAACCTACGACCGGACTTGTACAATATAAATAAACTCTACAGGTTCAAAATGATAAAATAGTATTTGCCTCGACATGTGTTCGTCAGCTAGTACAGGAATAGAAGAATACACTTGTACCATATGCTATCCTCCAATATAAAATTTGACAAGACACAAGAATAAACTACTATCATTTGTTAGGACAATGCACTTGGGTCAAAGAAGTTATTCTCATTGCGCTAAAATGTTCTTCCCCAGTTCCTTTTCCTTATTAGGAAGGATCAATATTCTCTAAGATATGAAATTTAAGAACAAAGAAACCTTTTTTCTTTTTCTTTCTTGTTTTGGAACAAATTCGCTCACACAAACCTATTTGCTCTAGTATGTGTCAAAGCTTCAGTAGGTTATTGAATCTACTTGTATGATTATAAATTCTAATGACAATATTGGAAACATCTAAAAACTGTTCTAGCTTTTGTTTTTGTGCTTCTATATGTTCTTAAGAAGTCCTCTTCTCATGAGCCAGCTTTAGGAGTTGAGTTAGGCCCAAGGTTCATTTAACACAACATCAAACTCACTCGTCCATGCTCCAGATATAGCCTGGACGCGAGGTGGGGTGTTTGGTTGGATGAGGAGAATTTGGACTTTCTCTTAATGAACTATCTTTAGGGGGATTTGAAAGCATAAGAATATCTAATTACATTGTTGTAGTTCAAGAATCAAGGGGTCTCACATATTGCAAGATTGTTCGACTATCTAAGAAGAAATTAACCCTTTTCAAACCCAGCATTGTAGCAACATCAAGCCCTTCAATCAGTGCTTTCAGCTCTACAATTTCATCAGTCAAGACGACTTGGGCGCTTTTAACCAAACCCTTACTCACTTCAAACACCAATATACCACTCGGGTCACAAACAGCAACTCCAATCCCAGCGATTTCTTTTCCCCTCACATTAACCCCAACTATCTCTTCATCAGCATCTTCTCCCATCAAACCCTTCACATAAACCCTAAAACACTCCCCATTTTGCATCGCCGCCACGCCTCCCTTGGACGAACCTTCACCATAAGGCCTCTGCAAATAATCCCCGGTCTTCTTCCACTGATCCTCCGGCACGCTCTGTATCTCCCGTGCAAATGCCTGATCATGAATTCGACGGTTGAGATCTTCTTCGACTTTCCTCATCTCCAATTCAGCTTTTTTACAATCACGGGCTTGCTGCTCGTACTTCAACAATTCCTCACCGAAAAGATGAGAAACGGTGTTCTTTGGGATGACGTCTTCATCGTAAAAACTGAGTCTCAGTCTTGAACTGGACGCAGCATTTTTAGGTAGAGAGTTGATCATAGCCTCTTCCATTTGGAGTTGAAAGGCGAAAACGAGATCGTCTTCGGCGGCTTCAGCAGCAGCAATTTCACGGCGCTGCTCGTTCAGTAGGGCGGGGAGATCATCGTTAATTTCCATAGCTTTTTTCCTCAGAGCTTTTAGGAACTGTGATGGGCTCTTTTATTCTTCACTGTGGAATTTATGAAAGGGTAAGATTACGAAAGAAGTCTCCCGAGTCCCATGCGATATCTACAACATTTAGGATTCGCCTTTAATTAATTAAAGGAGGAATCTTATCACTCTATTTGTTTTGGGAGAGAATTTCTTTTTTATTAGGAGAAGGAAAGAAATGATAAATCTTTCCTGTTTTCTTTTTTTTATTTTTATATGTAAATATTAAAAATAATACTTTTTTTTTTATAATTTATAAGTGATTAACAAATTTCATTTCTATTTTATTTCTTATCGAGAAAAATGTGGTCAATACAATAGTAATGGAATAAATTTTTGATATCTTATTTGGTTGTCAAGTTGAGATAAATTCACACTAATGAAATAAGTTATTCATATACATGATATGATAAGATAACTAATGCTAGAATAACTAATATAAATTGTTCCAACCAAATCACCCTTTAGTATATTGGTATATGGATAAAGATAATAATTTCTTATAAATGTTAAAATTAACTTATTTGTATTTTATTTGAGGTATTGATTGATTCTAAAATAATTTTTCTACTAAACTAAATGAAATTAGATATTTTATATAAAAAGAGGGATACTTAATATCATAAAATATTCCACTTCATAATATAATGAGATATCTCATCATAGTACCCAACGACCTCTATATTCTTTTATATAAGTCACAATCCAAAATGAGTCATGAGTGGCACCCACACTTACCTTCTTAGGTGGATGAACCAGTGAAAACTCACTAAGTCTATTACATAACGTTTCCCAAAACTTGAAAGTCATCACATCAAAAACATCTAATCTTAAATGTTAAGTCTAAGAGTAGCAACACTAAAATAGATAAATAATATAGTTTATATCCAAAACTAAGGACATCATGTCATAACTGGTAGAATCCAACACGAGTTAGAAGGTTAACTCATCCTGAAATCTGATATACCGGCGACCGGCTAGAGTTGAAGGCCAGTCGATGGAACACTCGTTGCACTCCACAAATTAAAAGAAAGAAAAATACAAGTAGGGATCAATACGAGCAACATGTACTGAGTAGGTATCATCAGTCAACTCAAAATAGAAATCAATATACACAAAATAATAGCAGGAAATCAACTGTAGCACTTAATAGTGGCAACCAACAAGTAACAAGTATAAGTGACAACACAATGAAACAAGTACATGATCAGTCAACAATATCAAGAACACACATGAGGACTCAAGCCTCCACACCATGTTTCTTTTGGAAAATGGGTTATTTGAGATTGAGTATATTAAATCATTTTAATATGTTTTCCTTTATTATCATCATGTCAAAATGTGGCATCTGATCCCATAATACCGTATCGGAACGTGAGACCCGATCCCATAATATCAAGTTGAAATGTGACACTCGATCCCATAATATCGTGTCAGAATGCGACACTTGATCCCATAATATTGTGTTAGAACGTGACACCCGATCTCATAATATTATATCGGAACATGACACCCGATCCTTTAATATTGTGTCGAAATGTGACACTCAATCCAAATATATTATGTCGCAATGTGACACCCGATTTAATTATACCATATCGCAACGTGACACCCGATCTAAATATAATTAATTCATCATTCTTTATCATTACTTTCCACTTCATTAACAATATTCTATCAAGTCTTCTTTATTCAAGGCATAATTTTGATAAGACAAGTTCAAGGTTATGGATTTATGGTCTTGGGATTGCAGACTAATCACAACACATATTAATCATCCAAACCACAATAATTAAATGCATAGAATAATTTCACGACATCACTCAATGAATATTAATTTCTATTAAGAGTCTCTCTAATACATAGAACAAACTATAACCTACCTCAACTGAAAAACTAAAATCAAGTAAGCTAATCCACCAGTGCTTTTCCATTCCTCAATGCCTCAGAATATTTTCAATCTATCAAATATATAATCTCCATAAGAATACGAATCTAATGACACTCATATTGCTATATTTATTTTTGACTCAAAAATCGAGTCAAAAAGTCACCTCAAGCCCTTGCTATATTTAATTGATATTGAATATTTACTTCATGTGTTGCCGAAATGCAACACTTTTGATGCTTAAAACTTAGAATTTTGTGTGTTCTCAATGCGATGTTAGTAGGTTTGATTGTGTTTTTGTGTTTGTTTTGCAAGATTATAGTGTTGGTACAGTTTTGGGAGAAAGATGCTGAAGTTGCTGGTTTTTTGTGTTCCACGAGACCCTCTACGAGTCGTGGAGTAGTCGATGAGTCGTGAAGTGGGTTTCGTATATAACTCTAGTGAGGGGTACAAAGTTGAAGTCAATTCTACGAGGAGGATCCATGAGCTGTACGATGTTACACGAGACGTAGAGTGATGGTCGTGCCCTGAGGATAAAAAACTAGAGATATGCTGAAAAGTCATCAGACGAGACCTTCCACGGGCCATAAAATCTCTTGAACACTGCCAGAATCCACGAAACCCTAATTTACGGGCCTTGAAATGGTTTACGAGTCATAAAGAGGTCCCGTGAAGCTTGTCAACACAGTTTTCCTAGTTATTTTGGATTTATATTTTACTTATTATAAATAGGTTTTTAGGTTATTTTTCATTAAGTTTTGAGGGAGAACGAAGTTTGAACCTTGTTTTAGTAAATACACTTAGGATTTATCATACATTGTGTGTTCTTGATTCAAACTCGTGATCTTAATTGAAGAGTTGGATTTTGTGATTTCAATTTCATCTTGTAAGTGCTTAATTATGTTCTTATACATCATAATATATGTATTTACACTGATAATGTATAACTAAATTCACAACTAGGGTTGTGGGAACCATGATGAACTAACAAAGTAAAATCGGTTAATGTGTAATTCCTGAAAGGTGTGTTAGGGTGTATTAATTATTCTCTTCACTTTAATTAATTTTTAACGGTGGCCAACGTTAGTACTCGCCTAGTATCACTTTCCGGATCAAGGAAGTGATGAATAGGAAAAGAGATAATTAACAAGAGACGATCGAGTTTTCTCTCATCTAATCAACTTAACCACATTAAGGAGAGGTTCTACTGGATAAGAGTAAGGATTAGTAGTGTCACACCACGGATAAGGATCAAGTTCCGGGATAAAATTTACCTATTTGTTGGATCAAAGACTTAGATAAACCTAACTTACTGTCTTACACCTACACATCGAAAGAGAATTGCGTGTGTCCGATATTACCACATTAGGAATTCATGGGGAACAGTTAAACCTAGTTAGCTCTTCCACTGATTGTTCATTACTTGCATTCATTTATTTTATTTTACATTTTTGTTTCAAACCCCCTTTCCTCAGGAGATAATTGGTTAATTACTCTCAAAGTGCATTGAATTGATTCTGGAGTCTACCATATTCCTCGTGGGAACGATTCTAGCCTCGATTAGGTTATTTACTTGACAAACGAATTACCTCAAAAAGGAGGTATGGCTTGAGCAACATCATTACTCATGATAAATTATGTTATATTTAATTGTTATTGAATGTTTACTCATAATAAAATAAGTTCATACACCAAATTTTAGCTAAAATAGATTGTTATTCGACCTCCAATCAAGATTTTATTCTAAGAACCCTAAAGCTATATTTTCTTAATTAAACATAAATTATACACATTTCTACCCTAATAAATTTATTCATAATCTCATAAAAATTTAATAGAAAGGATGAGAATAATTACGTTGATGATTTAGGATGAGAATTCTAATTTTTTCTTTCTTCTTTTCTGCAAGGACCAGGACCTCGAGAGGTCTTAAAGATGCTTGAAAAATCGATTTCCAACATTTTTAGCAAAGGTGTCCCACTAAGGACAACTTCACGTGTCGTGGAGGGGCCCACGAGCTGTGGAGCTGAGCATGGTTTTATGCCTTGGCTGCCTTATGTTTTTGGGGCTAGGTGGCTCTCCATGAACCCTTCACAACTCGTGGTACTCATTATGTCTCGTGAAAAGGGCTCATGGGAGGAGCCCCTGCCTTCAAGGCCTTGTTTTCGACCAAGGGAGCCACTACAAGCTCTTGTACAACCCGTACAAGCCACCATGGGTCGTGATGGGCTTCCGTGGAAGGACCTTTGGCTAAATATCTCTAAGTATCAATGTACCATTTTGGAACTTGGGTACCTTCCACGAACATTTTCACGGTCTGTGGAAGGGTTCACGGATCGTGCACCATCTGTGCAGGTGTCTAGTCAAATTTTAAGTCTGCTTCATTAATGGTCTTTTCATAATTTTGATTTATTTTAAGGACCTTTTATGACCTTTACACCTATTCTAAACTCCTAAATCAGTCCATACTTGGTCTATTACTCATTCACTCTTATTCAAACGCTTAAACTCAAAAATTCAAATTTCCAAAACTCCTTTCAAGTCAAGCTTTGAAGATTCAAATTGGAGAATTCAAGGAAAGCTTCAATTTCAAGTCTAATTCACCTTATTTCTCTTAATATCCTCAAGGTATGTGGGATTGATTCATGATCCCCTTCCAATCATGAAGACCCAAAAATCTATTTCTTCAATTTCATGATTTCTAAGTATGATTTACAAATGGGTCTCCTAAATTAGTTTGAATTAAGCTACGAGCTGAACTTAATTATTAATTTCATGACGATTTAAGTCTTATTGTGATAATTTCCATAGATTTTATGAAAATTGAATATGCATATCCCTTTAATTCATGAACTTATGCATGGGTAATTTCAATTATGTTTCAATTGTTAATTTCTCTATGGATTTATTATGATTCCATCTTATTATATTGTTTTAATTATGAATTCCTAATACCCATGCTATTCCTTCATTCCTCATGGTATATGCATGCATGAACAAGTATTTTTATGAGATTTATGATCTGGATTATTATCCAATTATGATTATGACTATGATTTCAAGCAAGTATGATTATGACATGACATATGATCATATAATGTCTATGATATGGCTTTAAGAACTTATGAGTATATATACACTATTATGTACAAGTATGAATGAGCTATTCCTATGCATGAAAGTATGACATGAAACATGATTTGGCTTTTAAGCCTAAGTATGCATGACTATGAAGTATGATTTGACCTTTAAGCCTAAAGATGCATGATTGTGATTGGAAAAGACGTATGCTCCTATTTCAAGCATGTATATATATACGCATTCCAGTGGGATGATTGACTTAGCACCAAATAAGATTGGAGGTGGGGGCTCGACCTAAGGAGTCCTTATATAAAGTCTCCTTTCTTATAACTATATGCCAAACATAAGTTCATGTTTATGCCCCTTTAAGGAATGATTTGATTCATGGGCCATCACACTGAAAAGATTAAGTCATAAGGTGTGGTCCTATGTTTATGAAAAATCCTTTTCGAAATGGGGTGTCCCATAAGGTAAGGTTGTTTCTCCAAAATGAAAAGGTCCCGTAAGGCGGAGCATGGTCTACCGTTGGCAAGTAGATCACTCTTTCTTCGATGTAGGGTGAACATCAAAATTCCAAGTAATAGCTCTCTTGTTCTATGTATGTCGATTGAGGTCACATCCCCGCTAGGTCTAAAGTATTATGGCACTCATGCATCATGGATTTTAAGGCATATTGATATTGTATTCTTTCCTATATACTTCTTTTTATATATATGCCTTTTTCATCTAACACTGAATTGCAGGTTAACATGTTCATAAGCATTTGCATGCTCGCATACTTAGTATATTCAAACATACTAACACATACTTTTTTCCTACATGATCTAACCATGTAGGGACCAGAGACTATCCTCATCTACCTCTTCACGACCATATTGGATTTGCGAGACTTGCTAGTGGTGAGTCCTTTATTCTAAGGACAAGAACCACTTTTTATCTACCTACTTATGTTATGACTTTGTTATGTCTTTTATTTTCAGGGTGAGTCCAGGACATGTCTCGACCTCGTTCTATCTACGCTAAGAGAAATTTGTTGGACATCATGTAAACTGTATGTACTAGCTTGCTATGTGCTGCTAATGGAGATTATGCTTATGTTTATCCTATGATATTGATGTTATGATGTGTTAACGTTATGTTGAGATTCCCAAGTCCTTGCCCCCATAGCGTGAGTCATACTTACCCCCTAGTTTTATGTGCTATATGAGTTCATGTCGATCCCTTTCCCTATAACATCCCCATAACTTGAGTCCAAAGTCCTATTTTCCTTAGAATTATTTGCTTATTGTTCAATTACGCGCTTCCAAACTAATGACGTTCATATGGATGCTATGAGGCTTGTTTGGGGACTCTCGAGTTTCCATTTTCCATGTCAGTCCTAGGCCCTGGGCCCGGGTCGTGACAAGTTTTTTTTTCTTTATCATTTTATTTTCCTCCACTATCGTTCTTCATGTGCGTGTGTTACAATTTTTATTTTTATTTTGGGGATTTGGGGTGTTCAACCCCTTTTTCTCTCTTTTTCTTTAATTTTTTTTCTTATTTATTAAACCTATTATGTATTAAAAGTGATAAATCATATTAACCTTATTTTTAATAAATATAGGTGTCACGACTTGGTCCCGATCATGATGGCACCTGTTAGATCCTATCTACAGGAAAGCCAATTACCCAACCTCAGGGTACCTGTCCAAAATCTCTAGTCTAAAATATAATGGATATAACAACATAAATCAACACAACCTACCCAAAGCCTAAAAGTCAACTGGACAGAGTTACAATATACACACGCACATACTCATATATATACCTAATAATAAGGTACATAATCAGGAATGCTCCTACATATACAAGATACTACATTGAACAAGCCCAGTGTCTGGATACAAAAGACGACCATCAAAAAGGAAGGAGACTGTTGAGTTTTTAGAGCTACTGATGCTCACCAATGTCTCCTGAAATGCTCATGATCTCCAAACTCAACAACTACGGCTAGTACCTGGACCTACACCATAGAAAGTTGCATAAATGTAAGGGTGAGTACCGATAAAAGGCACCAAATAGGCATCATCGACCGTCTGAGTGAAATACAACAAATCCTAAAGCCTCAAATATAAAGGACTGCAGCAAGTCTAGCCAATCGAAACTCAGATCAAGGAAATAATATGTTTGGAAAAATTCTCAAACCCTCAGTTGAACCAATCCAAGTGATGAACAATGATAAACCGAACCAACCCAAGCGATGAATAATGATAAACTGAACCAACCCAAATGATGGACTATGATAACCTAACAAAGATTAAATAGGCCCACACCACAATTGTTCCCAACTGAGACGTAGCATTGTACACGAGTGCAAGACCCTAATATCTATTCATGTACACTAACTTGGCCCCCATAAGCCGAAAAGGTACACCCGCGCACAATCTGGTCAACCGAATCACAAAGAACCCAACTCCCATATCACATGATCACAAGTCAGTTGTACATGAGTGTAAGGCCCTAATATCTAAACTTGAATGCCCTTTGAGCCCCCATAAGCCAAGAGGGTACACTCATGCACAAACAGGGAGTGAATAGGTGTGGATGCACGAGTAATAAGCCGGGTTCACGACCCAAAATACCATATAACCACCAAGTCCTAGATCCATCCAGGAGTCAGTATCACACGGGGCCTTAAACCCCTAGTCCCCCGACCTGGCCTCCGATCAGGTCAGTTAGGCAGGGCCAGATGGTCTGACAATATACATAATGATAGGACGTATCCCCCATAGGAGAAAGAATTTCCCTAACATAATCAATCGGGTCTCAAACCCGAAGCAATTAGTGTGTCAAATCTCTTTGAATAAGTAACAGTGTCTCAGACCCAAAATGTAGCCAACGAGGTCCCCGATCCAAAATATCAACAGGTGCTTAGACCTAGGAATCGGCATCCCAGTCATGGCCACCAGAGACTTGGACCACGGGGTTCATCACCCGGGTCTTAGACACTTGGACGTGGCCATCAGAGCTTAGAGCACAAGGAGCGTCATCTAGGACTCAAGATATCAAAATATTCACTCACTCAACCAATCTATCTGAATCTAGAACTCCAAAGTCATATCGTGCCCAAAGTAAACATAAGCGATGACACTCTCAACATAGGTATCCCACAGAATCCAACCCATATAACCGTAACTATTACCATGCCTCAAATAACAACAGTTAATCCCAGCCTCAAGTAAGAAGAACAAGTGCCCAACAACTAACAACAATATCAAGAGTGTATATGTCATAAATTAGAGTAGATTCATGCTCAACAGGGCCAAGTACACCCCCAATCCAGTCAATCACAAGTTCTCAGAGTAAACATGGACAATCACAGGTATATCATAAGTATCTAGGACAACCAAGCCCAACAGAGTGATATCTATACTAAAATATAATCAACTAACAAACTCCCAATCAGTATATCACAATAGCATCAGGCTACACACTCACATAGACAAAAGTTAAATCAGAAAACATACCTGCCTCATGGAGTTAGCCCTTTCCAGGCCCTTCTCCTTATAAAGTAACTCATAAGATAGTGTCGATATAACCTAAGCTAAGGCCCAAGAGGCTAGACCATCAGAAGGATGTCACCTACCAAAATCATATCGCAGCCCAGCTGCTACAAAGGGTTCTGCCTAAGGCGACCATGTGTCGGCCACTGATAATGTGCCCCTCTATAAACAGGGTACCAGTCCCCAAGACTAACCCTCATAGATAGTGCCTCATCCCAAATAGTCTCGGAAGTCCATAGGATATAGCTTATATTTTGCTAACAGGGTCACACTCCTGTCTCGGAAGTCCATAGGATATAGTATCTGATCATACGGCTCCATTAGGAGAACAACCATAATTGTTCCAAAAACATGGTAAGTTTCTCTAGTCACTAGCCAATAACACAAGTACATAACGAATAATAACGGTATTCAAGACCATATAAGTCACATGCCACATGAAATTGTGTCCAATCAGAAAATTCTATCACAATCTAGGCATCCATAAGTACTCAAAACAGTTATAGATAACCAACCCCACATACAAACAAGCATCAAGCTCTGCGTACACACTGTCACATGTTCCCAGCCTAACTGGTCCTTTTGTGCCCTTTCGTAGGCAACCTGTAACACCCCGTACTTTCCACGTGCTAGTACCATTTATAGAACACTTGATGCAGTCTTGCGATATAGGTGGTGGACTAAACTTTTCATATGAATGGGAGTAGTTTGAAT